>JAQFYT010000358.1:0-27132 GCA_034694925.1 Ceratophysella denticulata
TCGTCCTGAGTCCTGCAAAGTGTATTGATATGTTTTGTTTTAAGTTGTTTTGAAATCCATTAGATAATCATATTTGTTTAGTTTTTGGCATACGACAGGTTATTTATAACCCGATGAGGTTTATTTTGGATCGTATAAATATCTGATAAAATATATTCTGTATAATTTTAAACTCGCTACGTAGTTTTTCTGAAGCGTGTCGAATTATAATCTTGTATCTGTAAGCAAGATCTATGTGCGTATACAACGACGCTCACCTTCATAAAAGCCAATGGACAATAATTGTGCACGAAGCAATCTCTCATCATGACCTCGGGTTCTCCACAAAGGTCCTTGAAATAAGACCAAAATCTCTGTCCGCTGACCTCTGACCTGGGGCAACTCCAGCCCTCGACGACGCGACTGGGATGCTCCACACTGGGTTTCCCTACCTTCCCCTCAATTTTGAGCCAGTTCTTGACTAAATTGACCTCTCCGAGCGGAACACCGGTTTGACTCATGCCCCACGGCCCCGGATTCATGGCGAGGAACAGAATCTTCTTGTAACCTTGGCAATACTTGTGGACGTAGTGGGAGTGAGGCTCGTAGGCATACTCGAGTGGGGAGTAGGTGTAGGACACGGGGGGCGGGATGATGAGCGGGCGGATTTTGGACACTAAATTCAATTCAATGTTGAGAAGTGTAGCGGGAATTGATGGGGGTGGATAGTAAAACTGTGGATAGAACGACATTTTCACAACAACTTAAGTTTTCACTATTGATTTCTGTGGTGGAGGGTTTCTATTGATTTTCCCTGGAAGTCGAGTTTGAGCAGGAGATTTGGCACAAAAAATTTCTCCGCGTCTTCTTTATTCCGCGTTTGAGTTATACAGTCAATTAAACGTAGTATACAGATGAAGATGAACTATTTTGTAAAATTGCAGAACTGCAAAATTGTCAATTCAAATCAATTGCACCGTAAGACATTCGCTGAACACAATAGTTGAGCTGGTGAAAGTAAACCTGGCTCCAGAGTCTAGAGTGCATTTCATATGCGGAAGATGAGGAAAGTTGCATCTTTTGGAAGAGAGAAGAGCGCAGCGGAGAAAGCCTTGCTATTGATTCCCATGCTGACAATAGAGTGCCCGGAGTTTGAGCAGGAGATTTTTGGCATAGCGGGTTTATTGCTTATAACATCTCGTCAACAAAGAGTCGCGTATTTTAGCGAGAATTAGTTTGGTATTGAATCTTTATCATGTCTCCATATTTCGCCGAGGATTGTATTTGCCGAATAATAACTTGGCCGAAAATTTTTATCCACAGCGAATTAATTAAATTGTCAAGTTGGAATAGGCTAAAAATTGATGTTTCTACGAACAATATAATTTTTTAGCCAAATGTTTAGATCATACAATACCATCAATGAATTACGGAAATAGAAATATACATAATGACAAAATATGATTAATTGCTTTGCCAGATGTACGCCGCACGTCTTACTGTTTTTCTAAACTATAATAGAATCTGGGGTTCCAGCAAGTGTCACACATCGGTGTTACCGCACAAAACCAGGCAAACCCCCAGCCTAGAACTGCCGGATACTCATTAAGTTACCCGACAAGACAGAAAGTCCAGCCCACTTTAACAGTAAAAGGTGACAAAGCGATCTCGCGTCTCTATTTCCGGCCACGCCGGCATAACAAGGCACAATGCTCAATAATGCTAAATGGAGAAACGGTGAAAGTGAAACAGAAACTCCAATTGCAAGAGCACAACAAGAATGGTCAAAATAGCCCGACGTCCTCGTAGTAAAATCCCAATGTCCTGTTACATGATCAATGATGTCTTTTCTTAGTCCACAATCCCACCCATTTCACGGTACATTCCCGTTCATTCGCTATTCACCGACTCAATACACAGGGTGCTCTTGTCCGCTACCTTGGCCTAGAGACCAAAATACAAAAAAATTGTGTCCACATAATGCGGTTAGGCCGAAGTTCGGAGCAAAGACGTAATTCTATTCATTTCGCTCCTGGTATTTCCATTATTCATTCATTGGTACTCTCTCCTGCGGTTTCACTTTTACACAACTTCCGCCTATTCTTTTACACTCCTTGTTCATTCATACACGCAGATACGGATGAAACCAGGAAATTAGTTCTGGAAACTCCCGTTCGGGTCACAATGAGGTCCGCAATGTACAGCTATGATAATCATGTCGCGTAGACCAATATTTGATATCACAGGGCTTTTATGTCACGTTGTTATTTTTGACCCATGTCACAAAAATACACCAAAATTATTGATGAATCTGTATAACATGGCAAGACAAATCCGGAAGCATACAGGACAATACATGGCGTTGTACCGTTGGGCCTTGAATGTTCTGGGTCAGGTTAATCCAAAACGGTACGCATACAGATATATCTTAAACCTGATACATTCTTGAATATACTGGAGAATATATTAGCGCAACTTTATCATCGGCAGGCAAGAATTTTTTTGCATGATACATGTACAGTTGGCCTCAGGTAAACGAAAGGGTTAGTTTATGCTAATTACATATTTTTTATTTCTTTGTCGTCGTTCAATTTTCAATTTCCAATGAGCCTTCTTTGGGAAGTGCATAATAATAGCCTTAACCTGACCTGGAGACCTTTACTCTGCAAGAAAGATAAGATTGTGGTTTTTTGGTGTGTTTGAAATTAGCTGAGGGTTACGGTTAGGGCTAACGGGGACGCGGAGAGATGACAGGATGGATAAAACCCAGGAAGGAGGCTGTGGATTATTGATGAGAGGCTCCTAATACCAATATTATTATTAGAATGTGTGAACTTCTCAAGATTTGATCTCTCGTGGTTTGATGTGAGGGTTGAGACGAGGCTCGTCTGCTTCAGTTTGATTGAGGATACGAAATATTTATACACCGACGGCGACTACCTGCGCGTTTCTCAAATACCCTGCTGCCTGAGCTAATAACAGCCTCGGCAATGATAGATTAACCTACAATTATTAATGAGAGAATGCCTTGCCGAAAAAGGCTTCCGTATCTTCAGCTAGAGAAACATGTGTAATCCTAATATGTAAATTAAGAAAGTACTTTATATGTGCTTGGGTTATTCAGATCAGATGTGGTAGCGTTTTCATTTGATTTTCATTAAGTTTCGAATTGACAATTTACGCTTGGTTTGGTTTTCAACTGGGATTTTATTTCATTACGACATAAAATTTGCTCGAATACGTCACTTGATTTTATATAGTAAACGTAATCCTGCGTGCAAAGCACAGCTCCTGCTTTCCGATTTGATCAGGTCGAGCGTCGGTCTTGAATCTTGAATGTCAGACCTTTGAAAATGGCAAAAAACGGAAAATCCGTTAGGTCGAGGTACGAGTTTAATTTTCTCATAGGTGATACTTATTAAGGACCCTCCTGCTCCATTAATGTTTCCAAAACGCAGTCTGCATCTAGAATGGTAAAGAACCATAGTACACGTTGGGCGGTAAATGGACGGACGACAGAGGGAGAATAACCGTTCCGCAGATGACGAGACCCGATTAGATGTCACACTCTACATTTTTCATGATCGGAGATTTTTTTACACCGTTGGTGTTTGTTGCATATCGGTATATTAAAATTCCGTGTTAGCCCCAATCCACTGATCATATCAATCTTACCTTAAGGTTTCGTATTCGTATCGTACTGTATTTTCGTACCCCTTTAATCCCACTCGAATTACTTATACCGTGCCTTCTTGTTGTGTCATAAATAAGAAAAACGTGATCTACAGAGCATTTAGCTATTACGAAGGTGAAAAAAGAATGCTTTTGCAGCACTCTATGCGGTCTCTTTTACACCTGCATGCGAATCTTCCTACATTACTGTAATGATGATGACGAGACCAAGACCTGCCACACACACCGATCAAATTACATGCTTCTTTTTTTCTATACTACAGTTTTTACCGCATTCTCTTAAGATTAGAATCATGGTCAATTTCATGTACGCTTTCGGCTTGAATAGATACAGCATACGGAATGGATACGAGATACGAAGAACTGCGATCTCACAAGCACAAGCTTATCTTTAGATCTTCCAATGTGACTCTGTAATTTAGAATGTCCGTTATATAGTACATATTGTTTTGGATTTGAAAAACGGACTAGTTTCAAGCGGAAGTGAAAACATGATTTTCCCTTGAAGATTATTCAGACATTATGCATGCATATGATCTCGAAATATCGTACTGTTATGCAGTTGACCAGTTTCCTGTGTTCAATACCAGCCTCAAAAACCTGAGACCTGAGCTGAGGAGAGTTTATTTACTAACCAGCAGGTCAACAATACCTCAGGTATTGTTATATCCCCATTCATATGTGGCCCAATGTCATGTCACGTCATGAAAGCAACCACGAGCAGGAGTGACATCAAGTGACAAGTTGACAACCCCCAGGGTTTTAATAATTTAGTCCATTCCAAATGCTCAGATTTCATGCAGTGTTTATGTGCTATTTAATATCTCCCATGAACTCATCTTCAACTCAAAACGCAACTAACCTTCAGCACTCCACGTTCGTATTTTCATAACATGATTTATATTAGAATTTCCATTGCCAGCTAAAAACACGGCGAAGGAAATTTAAATAAATATAATTCCTCATTATTTCAACAGGATTATCCTAATCAAAATTGCAATATTCGCATTGACAAGGACGTCACGCATTACAAAAAGTAGATCTTCTTGAGTGTGAAAACATGTGTTATTGTTCGTGTGATGACGTTCTGTATGGCACACATTTTTTTTAAAAAAATATGAAAACAACGTTAAAACTCACGTTAATATAAAATTATTATTTTCTAAAATACATAACTAAATTGCACCGGCGGCACGGCACAAAACACACAGATTCGGTATCTTCAAAGCAAAATAACCGATTGATGATCAATAGCCAATGCTCATCCTATAATGAAAGTGGTTACCCGAATTTTCAATCGGGAGGAAATGCGGGTCTCGTAAGCACGCCCTCCTGATCTCTCGTTGCGACGTGTCATAAACAGGAACAGGACACACGTGTGTGTGTGGTAAATACTTGAGCAGTAGTGTAGAATAACACAATGACAATAAATTGTAAAGCCTGTCTGATGGAAAGAAGAGACTTCTCATATCCTCTCCTCGGATGCCTCACAAACATAACACAAACGCACGAGATTTTTGGAATGCTCATTTTCGTAATATTCATATAGCACAACACAAACAAGCTGGAATAATACGTACAATATAATGCACTGCAGAACCTAAATGAAAACGAAGGCGTTCGCACGTGGTCAACAGGGCATCGGGTGTTTCGGATCTCTCGCTATTTCCACCTACCTAAGATTAAAGCCTGTCATTCTGAATATTTTCTTGAAAATATTTTCAAGAAGATATGACTATTTATTAAAGAAAGATGCGATTTACTTATTACAACTAGATGCTCACAATATTGTACGTATTTTCAACGAAAAATCGAGAGCCCTGAACCAAGAATTGTACACTTGATTTTTCTTGCAACGAATTTACAATGTATTTTGAATTTGGTTTAGCTTGAAATGCAATGAGATGATTCAATCCAAAAGGCTCACTGCCAAGTTAGTAATTCATACTTAAATGCTAAATCAAATATGGAAAAACTCTCTCCTTGCGAAGACAAGTACATATTTTCCTCGTTATATTTCACATTTTGACAGCAGAGTCATTTGTTTTTATTGGAATTCTTATTATTTCTTGAGAAGAATTTAATACATTTCCATTCTAATGAGAGAAATCCTTGTACAGCGTTGGAAGGACTGCATCTCCTGTAGCTCATGAGCAGGTAAACCACCACCAGAGCAGAGAGTTCAAGGTGGGCCAATCGCATCTTATGAATCTCATCTTTCGTTCACGACGGAAGACGGAATACAGAATATCCCGATCGCCCGACTCACGTAGGCAAATGCATGGTAGAACGGGCGTTTTCTAATGCTAAGATCAAAGTACTGAATCTTTTAACTTTTGGACTTTGAGACTTGCCTGCTACCAAATTCAATTTTTAAGAGATTTACAATATACGGTCAATGTCCTATCAACATGGGAGCCAGAAAGTTTCAGCTGGGATTACCCACGTATTTGACTGGTGCCTGGCGACAACGTTTTCCCGGCTGATATGGTAATGCATGTGTAGGAATTCAATTAAAACAGAGTGTCATCTCTACCGGAATTGATTAGAATATTGATAGATTTAAATGACCTCAACAGTGTAAATGAACCTGGTTATTAACCTTCCGTGAGACAAAGTAATACAACCTGAATTTCAGTTATTTTTCAGCGCACTAACGTATGGAACCTGACCGTGGACACTAACCTCCTCAATAATATGTTTTCATCTACGCTGCCTTTTTTGAACTTTTTTGTAAATGTTTTAGACTTTGAACCATTATCATCAAAGTATACTGCGTAAAGTCATCGTTCCAAGGATTGGAGTTGTCATTTTCGCGTCACCGTCGTGTTCGGTAGGCAGTGATTTACTTGTCTTAGAGCCAGTTTGATAAAAACACATTTCTGATTTCTTAATCCCATTATTTTCATTCCGAGTATTTTCAATACATGACAGGTTTAAAAGTACGATAGGTGCAGAGTACCAAGAAAAAGAATGTCATTTGAATATTACAGAAATTCACTTTGGATACGCATGATATACCAGCCAGGTATGTCGTATACGTAAGATCATTCATTTCAGTATTAAATCACTGGGTTTATGAATGGATAAGTTATGAATTATGATAGATGTCGATAAGGTGTCTAGACAAAAGATTTAATTTCCGGAGAATTATACGCGTAAATGCTGCTGATCCAAAAATTTCGCGGAATATTTAATATTTAAAATGAAATAATCTTTGGTGAGTTCAATAAATCATTGAAGTAACTGTGAAGAAATATCTAATTGTTTTGATCTAGCAGCAGCTTGTCCATCTCATGGAAATGGAAGCAAGCCTCATTACCAATCGAGTACCAAAATGCTTCTGTTAACCAGCTGCTCCTTACTTGCGCACAGCTTCTTAAGATGTCTTAAACCAATTTCTTGAGGTCGTGTCGTGGCACAAGTCCCTACAACAATACAAATTTTGGGTATATGTATCGCTGCAGAGACAGGTGGCAGTTCCTATCATGTAGGTTATATGTGGTACGGACTCAGTTCTATTTTAAAGAATTCGCCGCAAAATTGTTGCGTGAGGAAAATCTATACAAACCAGAGTTCTTTTTTCAAAACCAGGTTAAAAAATCTTCAGGAAGCTAATTTCGTATGCAAGTCCAAATGCAGCTAAATCGTAGCACCACGAAAAGTTTATGATTTAAATTGTTTTCCAAAAACTTTCAGCGAAACTTATGAAATGATAAAATGAAACTAAATCTTCGCACAATGGAAAATTAATGAAATACAGTGAGAATTACAACCGTTAATTGATCCTAATAATAAGAAACACCCGACAATGCAATTTTGGTAGCTTCAATAGATATGCTTGAATATTCTGTAGCTCATGCGAGAAGTAAATAATACCTAGTTAAAGTTGAAAACGACCAGGAAGCATCAAGGTTGAAGCTTTGAAACGAGTGCGGCATGCTTCCAATCTGCTCCATTTGCTTATCAACTCCGGGTGAGCATATTACAGTTGTTGCAGTATCATTAGGACTCACTCTTTAAATACCTGACCCCAGCCTACCTGTTGAGTTCGAGGAAGGCTTGTAATTTTTATATACTTTAGCCCGACTTCCACCTTGCACTCGTCCCGAGTCCGACCTGACCACACTTTTGAACTGGAACACCAGAAAAAGTGAGATTACAACGGTTTCGATACATACACCTTATGCTGCTACTTCTGGGTTCATCAAAACACTTCTTTTGGTAAGTTGGAAGTTGTAAGACGTGCCCGTTCGATCCACACATGTTCCAAAACTTCTTTGGAGCCTCGTGCTACTCAAGAAAACCATCACAAAAAACCTGTATTTTAAAATTATTTAAAATACACTGAATTATCCTTGGCGTCGACTGTCCGAGAGGCTAAATTTTAATTGTAAATTGGGCCGATACACGCTCTTTGTACCTATCAGAATTGTATAAATAAAATTTGTCAAAATCCAGTTTTTCATGAAAATGAGTCACATGGGGAGTTATATTCAAATTTTATTGATCCGTGTTTCGGATAAAAGTGGTGTAGGGTACTCTATCTACATGAACTGTGTCTGCAATGGTTTGGAATTGTGATTACAGTATAAGTGAAGGAGATTATCAAGGATCAAATTAAAGAGTCCGATGGTCTCATGAAACACAAGTTGGACTACGTGAACTGTCGGCTTGACTTTTAGACTAAGTACAGGGTGATTCAGAACATCTTGGCCGTCTCACTTTATTCATATATCCAATCCTTATATCGTATAGTGACGTACAATAACGGAAATTAAAGCTTGATTTGGTATACCATAGTAGAACAATATTTAAAATGTTGTTATATAAGCAGTTGCTGCACAGCGTTCGAGAGTAAAACGTTGGAGCTCATGAGCTCACGGAGTAACTCTACCTGGGACGAGAGTAGAGAAGCAAATGTGGCACTAGGTATTGAGCTACCCGGTACAAAGAAGTATCTTATAGTTTGATCTTGTTCTTCAGACCTGTTGCCCAATCCAAAGGAACAACCTGTGACTGGACCGGACTCACTTTGCATATATGCCATGCCAGTTGAAAGCCAAAGGGGGATTTCCAATCCGATCCTGATCTGCATATCTAGCTGCGCTGGCCGGAGCGAGAAGCCAATAATTTGGATTGAAGATTTTCGTGTGGCGGGTTCTGTCTGTCTGTCGTGTTGAGTAAGAAAAGGGCTCAAGTCAGTCGACGCCGGTCAACCTTGCCACAAGGAATAATAATGAAAGGGAGATGAAGAAGGGAAAAGAAATAGACAAGACACGCATTGCACCTGTTCAGGAAAAATCTATGTTTGGAAACTCAAAGGCCTTGTGTCTTGTGCCTTCCATCCTTTCGCTTTTTTCCAGATACGGACCAATAATACAAAAAAATATATATCTTCCATCCAAACTACCAACATACGCGTTTACCTGCTTATTGTTTTTTCAAAGGAAGTCAATCACGGACGAACGGTCAATTGAGCTCGGATTTTTTAATCTCTGGTCAGTGTTAGCCCGGTTCATAGTTCATATCGTCAAATACGGATGCATATTCAAGTATCCAAATAAATGATACACTTTATATTGCTGATTACTATGTGGAAACTTATTATGTTCACGGAAATCCAAAGCATCCAGCCCAATTGACCTGAAACCAGCTAGCGACAGGTTGGAGTTGGACCTGAAGAAGGTCGAGTGTGGAGAATCATCATTATTTCCTTACCCTGCAGTGTAACAGCAGCAGACGCCCGGGATGCATTTTTTAGGGATTTTTTAGATTAGTATTTGAATCGTTTCTGCCCCCGTCCTTCTAAGCGGTTTCCCAGTTCTCCGTCTTAAGTTCTTTTAATTTCACCCATTCTCTGTTCTCGGAACAAAAGATGGAGAAACGACTCGTTACAACAGGTAGATAGACTGATGACCGTATAAAATGAAGTCGACGGAACTCACCTGTTCCTCTCTTCTTTACAGTTTCACTATTATAGTTAGTTGACATTTCTTGCTGCGGAGCAACAAATCATGTCCCACGGGGTTTAGACCAAAAATTTTGGTACCAACGCAAAGCTATGGTCAAAGTAATGATAGGGGACGCGTATCACCAAAGCGATTTGACCCCTCCTTCAAGGTCAAAACAGGGGTCACAGTTAACATTACGTCTTATGGCAGCACTATGAACGTGAATGAATTTCGACTTTCGACCTAAAAAAATTAGTGTAAAATAGCTCTCTACCCTACCTGAAAACAATGTAAAATACGGCATTCAATTTGATTCAATTGAATACTTTTGCGTAAAACTACCAATTCAGGCCTAGGAGATTCCTGTCCTGTCGGTAGGATAATGCAGAATGATGCCAAGCCACACGACGACAGTCCCTAATTCGGCTCAGCATCCGTGATCGTCATTCATCATTCGATCCGTTCCCTTCGTCGGTAATTACAATTTAAAATAACAAATAAGGGAGAGAAATAATAGTAAAAACTAAACCGTCTCCGACTTCGAATTCAGGATCTGTACTGATTATTGATCCAGCAGATTCGGACTTTCGAACTTTCAATTTCAACTTTGCAGATTTCCCCTCAACTCAGCTTCAGCCACATGTCCCACCACGCTTCACATACAATAGCAAATGACTCAAAATCAGAACAGAAACACCAGTCGTGCGGCCAACAGCGGCCAATATAATAATGCTTCATTCAGGCAATAGGAATTGCTTCATTCATACCAACTTTCACACTCTCACCACCAGGACTCTAGAAACATTCTAGGTACCTAATAAACTGTTTTCGCGTTTTTGCAACAAAAAAAAGAACATAGCACTACAGAATACATAATAAGATAAAATTTGCGAGGTAAAAAAATATGTTAAACTATGTTAGGTTAACCTAATCTAAGCCAAGCCGACATTGTATTCCTCTCTACGATTCTCCAAAGTTATTCAAGTTAGATTTTTAAAATCGGATTTGAAATCTGGACCGAATTTGCATACATTTCACATTAAAAAATTACACAGAATGTCTAAAAAGCAAAATAATGATATTAGAAGATGGGTTTCTCCACTCAACTGAGGTTGTTTGTTTGTCAAGTTCGTGAAAACGGCGGTTCTGGCCCGCGCTTCTTTTCTTGGGACCAAAGGTGGTCAGTTCCCCGTCAGCAGCCCTGTATATGTGTCTATGATTAAGATTCACTAGAAACAAAGAAATTGAAAGCAACGCTGGATATTTTAGCTTCTGACAAATTATAAAACTTTTATTTGACTGTATTGCTTGTACGCGTAGAGTACGATATACAGAAGTTTATGTGTATTATAATTCCGTTCTACTTGAATACGGTTGTGCCCCCTTAGCGCTGGTCAATATGGTGGTTGTGGAGGCTGGTTTTGTTGTGTTCCACCGAATTGTGCTCCGGAATGCTGTTGTTGCTGAGAATTCAATCTGCGTCGAGGAACTAGCGGAACGTTACGTGTAGCTCCTGTTTGAAAGTAGAAAATTGGAAAGTCGTTAGTTAACCTCATGCCTCGTTTGATTATGTAGCAGAAATATGGAAGTAACAGAAAATGCAAGGAATTTACCTCCCGCAATGTTTCCTGCTTGGTTTGTATTTGGAGGAATTTCATCCATTTCCATTTCCTCCGGAATCGGTTCATCAACGAAGAAACCCCACTCATCCAACTTGTCGACATCTTCTGGACCGAGAGTTTGTACCTTTGGCGCTGGCCTGAAAAAGTATAATAAGAGGAACAACGGTTACTCCAACGTTCACGATATTTCAACGAGATTTCAGCATACACAGGTTTTTCGCGAGCTACATCTAGTTTAGCTACACAGTCAACAGTATTCTCTGGTAGTATGTCAATAACCATGAACTCAGAGTACTTACCGTTCCATTTCAGACTCCATGGTTGGAGTGAAGCTTCTCTTTCCCAAGTTGCCTGTTGCTTGGAAGGCTCCAGTTTTAAATGTGGCTTGAGCTCCAAATGGTGCTCCAGTTTGAATTCCAAATGAAGGTCCTACAGCTCCGGGTCGAAATGAGGGTGGAGCTACGGCCCCAGGTCCAAATGAGGTTCCAGATACAACAGATCCGGGTCGAAATGAGGGCGGAGCTACGGCTCCAGGTCCAAATGAGGTTCCAGATACAATAGCTCCGGGTGGAAATGAGGGCGGAGCTACGGCTCCAGGTCCAAATGGGGGCCCAGCTACGGTTCCAGGTCCAAATGAGGTTCCAGCTACAGCTAAGGGTCCAAGTGAGGGTCCAGTCACAGCTCCAGGTCCTAGTGAGGGTCCGGTTCCAAATAATGGTTCAGCCACAGCTCCAAATAAGGATCCTCCTCGAAATGAGCCCCCTTCTTCAGCTCCAAAGGGCTTACCGGAAGTTGGAGCTTGATTCGTAGGTGTAGGTGTGCTCCAGTCCCAGTCATCTGGATTGGTGCTGACACCACCAGGAAGGTTTTGCTGCTGCTGGGAAGATGGATGCATCTTGCCGTTTTAGGTGTTGTGGATTCCGTACACTGAAGATGATATACCGTACACTGATAAGACGGTAGTGGACAAGAGTAGAGTCCGAGTTGAGGTCACTTGTTACTTTTGCACGACAAACGATAGCGAAAACTAGTAATACTTGCTAAACCGAATCGAAATACTAATTGACAACGATTGGAGGGTCTGACCACGTCCGCTTCTAACGAATTCTGAACACCGTTTGACTTCCAGATGGACTTACCAGGGATATCCAAGCTGTCAGCAGTATTACAAAATAGTTAAATTTTAGCTGTGTCGAAACATTCCATTCCAGGGTTCAATATTAGAAGATGTACATAATCGCGTCTCAGAGGACGCTGCGCTTTCATAACGTTGTCAATTGGCTACATACACTAAATACATAACATTCAAACGTTTAGATCATTACGCTCTAACGCCATGATCGCTTCACGGCTTCCAGCCTGTGCATTATGTAATAGTCCACAGGTCAATGGCAGTAATTCATCATCATCATTCTTAATTTGATATTGCTTACGAAACTTAAGAATATTGATTAATTGTATTGGTAATGATAATGAATATATGCAGGGGATAGATAAGATGAATATATACCTAATAAATATGAATATAAGATGGTAATTGCCAATATCGGCACCAAGAACAATGGAGGTTACGTATATTCTAAATATTTTGAGTACCATCATCTTCGTTACGATTACGAGCAGTATGAGTGCCTTAATTCTACATAAATAGTATCTATTCCCATTTCCCATTGGTATTGGATTCCCTGAATAAACGAAACAGAAATATCATGAAATCTATCGTCTAGCTACACCTTTCAGTGTCATTGGTGAAAAGCGTTGGAATTAGCGTCTTCGATGTAGGCTGGACTTAAATTGATTGGATAGCGAGGATAAATCACTGAATATCCGGTTGATCTCCTAAGCGGTTCTCGCACCGACGTCGATGAGAGGAGCATAAATAAAGACCAACTGTCTGACGTCTGACCCTTACACCCGACGAAAATGTAGAATCTTTGCTTATGATAATGTGTGCAACAACTTTAAATGCAACAAGCAGATGAATAAGTAATCAATGCAAGAATTACTAATTCTAATATCTGCGTTTCTCCTTGTGCTACGTGATCACCAGTCACGGGAAGAATCGGGATGTGAAAAACTTTTATAGATATTGGTATTACAGTAGTTCAAGGAAAGAAAACCACACCCGATGAAAAAAGACAGATCAGAAGAGGCTCGAACCCTCCGTCACTGAAGGCCAGTGGTAGAGATGCCCCGATGGTATGGGTTTTTCAATAATCGGGCCATGGAATTAATTTGTACTTTTATGATCGGTACGCCGAATAATTGAAAAGAGACGCTGATTAACCGGCAAAAATCCAAAAACCGGCAAAAATCCAAAAACCGGCCTGCGCATAAATTGAATAAATCTGAAAAAAAGTCACAATCAGGCGTCGGGCTTCATGCTTGTTCTGAGTAAGTGTCTCTCCATTTCATGTTTATAAGTGGGAATTCCAAAGTCTCAAATGTTGATGTTTTTGTAATAAACTATATATATTATTACAGAGATTATTTGTGAACATATGTATTTTCGCGTGCAGGGATTAATTAGGAGCAGCATACTGGGCTATTCAATCTCCAATCCGCACGCTAAAAACCTGAATTAATACAATTATTACAAATCGGGCATTTTTTGTTTTTGGGCTCGAACTAGGCGTATCTGTAGCATGACGTTCCTCAGAACATGGGATCTCCAACAAAAGAATCAAAGCCAGAAAAAAAGGTTGCAAGTGGGTTTTTTAGTATTCGTGTAATTACCTCATGTTCTCGTGGATATTCAGTATTTTCTTCGGTTATTTTTTTTATGTAGTCTTCCAAAAACTGGCTTGAGTGACTTGCAATATATTGTGGTCGATACGCTATATTTCTCAAACAAATCTTTACTGTTCGCAGGTATTTCAGAAGATACCATTAATTGTTCAAAATTAACTGCACCGGCACCGCTCAATGACCTGCGTGATATTTACGATTCACACCTGGACGAAATACCTATGTTAGAATTTTACGACTATTTTCGTGTAAAAGTATTTTTTCTTGTTTTTTGCTAATGATTTCTTATAACACGGGATTAATTACCCTCGTACTCATTTACTACAAGTGTATAAGAATTGTAGAGCAACAAAATATTTAATGAACTTCTTGCATGATGATGACCTCCTTGCCAGACACTAAGATAACAAAAATTCCGTCTAAATTGTATATCTCATCTCAGTCTGCAGAGTCAGAGTGTCTCAGATGAGTTTAATAGGGATACAAAAAAAAACAACGAGGCCCGTCGTTTGGTCGAGAAGTCTTATTATCTGCATGCTAATAAATACTCCGTGTCCAACCTGCTCCACTCTCTGCGTGTCATGCCAAGGAGATTTACCTGGTTTAGTTCACTCATAAAGTCTTTTGACTTGAGGAATTGATTGATTAGTGAAAAGAGATATCACCTGAACTGAACCGTGAACCTGCCCGGCCCATCAACACGCAAAAAAATACATATAGAACCACAAAAGAAATTGTACAATACAAATAATCTCCTTATTTCTGCCAAACTAAGTTAAACTCAATTCTTAGTCATTTTTCATATCACAAAACGGTGGTCGTCAATTGTCAAGTTTTCGTTTAAAGAATTTTGCTGGTTGCATGCCGATGCTTAGGCATCCCTTGTGCCTTACGCATTAAACGGATATGAAGCCATAAAATTAACCCATCGTTTGTTAAGCTTAAATGAAAGTTGTGCGAAAAAACAAGGATTTTGCCCGATATAAAAGGAATTTAACCGAATAAGTTTATTTAAAATTTAAATTAAAATTCGTCAGTCTTGCATTTAAGTTCGGCGTTTAATCACACAGTTAAAATTAACATACGCGACAGAACACAATAACCATTTACTGGCATCGCATAGTAATTTGGCCGATACACCATTGACCGCGATTGTAGACATTATAAACGGACAAAATCCCCCTTTTCAGTCCACTTTACTCAAGTTTGATGAGAATGAACTCTGACTCCCATCGTTCTTTTTTTTTCCCTTCCACTCTCTCATTTTGATTCTGATTTGTGATCTATGGATTGAATACAATTACGGAAAAGCCTCAGAAACTTCTTGTTCATGGATTTAGGTCATTTGGGATGAAATATCGTTTCCTTTATTGACAGTGACAGGCCCAGACGGCAGTTTCAGCAGTAGACCTGATTTAATGGGAATGTTCGGTGAATGATCTCTGCAGTCTTTCACCCTGCTCTACTACCTGTACCTACCAAAAATTCGGAATTTGAAATTCGTATATCTTTTGCCTTATGCAAAAGACATATCAGAAGCCCATCTTGGTGACAAATTACCATTTATTCGATTGATGCGTCTTTAAGTTCTTGGTTTGTACACATGTCTTGCAATATCTACAGGAAATACATGTTTGTAGGACCCATATTTTAAAATAAATTGTGGAGTACGTTGAACCGATTTTTTGAATATCGGGAAGGGGCATCGTACTTATGATTGCTAAATCCGATTCGTTTGTTCAAAACGATTCTCTTATTCCGTAATCTACATACGTATGTATAGTTTCCAAGTCTGAAAGCAATATGTTAATTTACTGTATTCATTTAACATGTATTTCTCATGATTTCACTACCTAACGCGCACTAATTCTAAGAATTCACAAGGACCCATATCAACGCCAAGAAAGTTTCTTTTGTTGTGTTAAATACATATTTGATGAGTACGTCGAGATAAAACAGCAGGTAGAACGGTTTCTTGAAATGTCTATCAGCAGGTTAAGTCACGGCATCAGGTCAAAAAATTTCATCCGTTCTGCGAAATGCTTTATATCCAAATCGACACTAAACCAAGAAAGCTATATGCTCACGACACACGTTAAAATGTACCAGTGTTTTTCGTCGATTTCATATCCATGCATCGAAATAAGGAACAATAGATTTGAATAGTAAAAAAAATTGAATCTCAAATCGAAGTGTGTAAATGGTTGTCCGTAGTGTCATTCATCACGAGAGAGGAAATGCCTTGTGCCTTTGGAAAGTCTTACCCCTCCTCCTTTGCTTCTGCGTAAGGCTGAAGCTGAAGCATTTTATTCGTTTTTTATTTCATAAGAAAACACATGCCTATCTATTATTGCATCATGAGCTCAACAATAGAAGTCATGACACAATCAAATGCACAGTAGCTCCTACTTCTTCACTAATCTTCAAAGGAAGGAATAAGGACTTAAAATACCAAATGATTCCATTTCTATTGGACGGTGGATCTTGGATCTATAAAGAGCATTCCATTTATTCTGCTCCTTGTCGATTTCAATTGTCAACCCTGTTACCGTGATTTCAGAAAAATGACTTTGAACAATTTTCCATACGATTTTATGGTATATTTTTTGAAGAAGAAATCAATTCATTTCGGGTAGAAATATCCGTAAAGTGGCGAGTTTATTGTTCAAAGGATGCTTTCTTACGAGTTACATTATTTCCATTGCAGGGCACCCTACGCTTATTACTTACACACTCACACTTTTCCATTGTCACCGTCCACGATGACAAAATGATGACTTGGACTTATTTCACCCATTCCGGTTCATGCCAGGCAACGAGTCAACTACATTCAATGTAGCGTGTTTCTGTCTGTACCTGTTAACTCGCTCAGGTATTTCTATAAAAATAGTCTTGAAATCCACGTATTCACCTGTTATAGTACCGATTGTATGTACAATTGTAAGCAGTTTTCTGCAGAAATACAAATGCAGGTAAATATCGGGAGAAAATCGTTTTTATTTTAAATGGAACTAAGGTAAGATTGAACCTTAGGCCACCTAAACGTCGTCAAGAACGCTTTGTAAATTAAATTTTAGCGCTATTCTTCAACAAAAGGGCTTTGTGAATTGTGATTTGTAAATTTAAATTTCCAAAAAACTGCTCTTTAACTGTTCTGCATAGTACAATTACCTACATGACGATCTTTGTACTCGTGTTACGAATTCCGTTGATTGCTGCAGGTTGAACACCTTGTACTTTTACGGCTTATTTTTTTATGACTTCGTCTAAATCTATTCATGAGTCCATTCACCTGGAACCCAACAATGAGGGAACTCGGGGTAAAAAACAGTCCACTTCTGGGGTCAAAAGTCATAAAACAGGTGCCTTGCTTTCCATCCTTCTCTGTTCTCTGGCTCTTCATCTTCACTCACGATACAGAAAAAACAAGACAAGGGACGACGTTATGTAATGCAGGTTCTAATACACGCTACACGCCACGGTTACGGCACGGCTTTCACTGTACGAATGCAAATGCTTTATTTTAGATAACTCGTACTTCAGCACTCGAGATGCAGCTTTTTCGTATACACTGTACAACTGAAAAGCTGCCTCGATCGTCCTTAGCAAGGTTTTAAACGCTGAAAATGATATACTTCTAGTCTAATGTTCTTAATGAGTAACATTTGGAATATTGCATGTGACCTACTACGGTCCATTTTGGTGAATATTTTGCACTCGTAGGCATCACGCGCAAGTTGCGAGATGATCAATGATCAATTAGATTAACCTGCATTTGAATTTGATCGCAGGTTATAGTACCTCGCTCAACACGTGCGATAGCAATTAATTCGATAACATGTCCCATGACAATACCTGAAAATACCCCATGCGTATTTTCTATTTTGTTGGAGGTGGTGACCGCCTTATTAAAGATGCAAAACTCTTCGATGCAGTATTGACAAGTGAGGGAACAGCCCTTGAATTCCCAATCCTTTTGTTTCACAAATAATAAGATGATGCCTCGGCGTGTCAGTGGGAGATGTTTTGGAAGGAGATGAACTCGTTGTGCCTATGTATATAGGTATATTTCTTCTACAACATATGCCTTCTTGGCCGTTGTTTGTACACGCTGCAGTGTGAGACGGACAAAGACAAGCCTGGTTTTGACTGACATGGACACACAAAAAAGTTGATTCATGACGGACGGTTCTCGGACCGAGCTGACTTGTTTTCAACATTCCATTCGTTAGCTCAGGTGATTGCCATATGAAGTACCTGGCACGATACTACAAGTATTAAATACTACAATCCACCTGTTCTGACAACCAAGAATTATTATTGAAGCAAAGAAGATCAGTCAAATCCACACCTCAAAGCTCCAATACTACATATTAAGATTGTATTCTCGGAAGTATCTTCTGAATTATATTCTTATCGTATCTAAGGTAGTATCGGCACAAATATCTGTACAGGGTGGCACAGGGCATTTTGTTCTTTTCAGTATATGCTTCCAAAAATCGGAACATGACGACGTGTAATTTCAGCGGTCGAAATGTGTCACCCTGCACGCCCGCCTTAATAGGTACCAATCTGCATGTTTGAATTGAAGCCATGTCGATTCCGATGAGATGGATAACAGAGAGCTATTAAAAGCTAAATTTGACTTTGCTGGTTGGTGACTTCTTTTTATTACCCCAAAACAAGATAATGAGTGTTCGTTCTTGAGCAATTTTTATGAGACCAGCTTTACAAGTCGAGTAAACCACTACTTAACTTGTACGGTTCAGTGTCCGTTAGTGCACCTCGAAGATGCATTTACTATTTTACTACTTCTTTACGACGTGGTGGCAAAGATAACAACAGGTAAGTTTGGGAAATACTGCGGAAAAACTCGATTGAAGATTCAATCCATCAACACCAGCTATTTCAAACTGAATCTTCTGAATACTTGGGATTGGTTCATTCAATACAACATTGTATTAATACCCGATTAATTGCATATGCATTTAGTCAGATGAACATACTGGTTCAAAATAGAGCGAACGACGAACTTTGTCATTAATTCGATCACGGTTGATCTAGAGTGTAAGCTCTGCAGCGATTGGCCGATACAAAGTCGGAGTCCGACTCAAAGATTTCAGTGATTAAAGCATAAAAGTCAGTCACCTCCAGCAGCTGAGCGAATACTAGGTTATAAACCTGCACACGGGTTCAAGAGCGGACAGGGAAGAATTACGGAAATGCAAATCATGGATATCTGGAGACCATTGACCGAATAATTCCAAATCCGAATGATTGCACTCGTTTTTTTGTGTAGCTGAACTTACAATACGTGTGTATCGTATGTGCTATCCGATGGCATCAGTTATCGACCCGACGTGGAACCGAATTGAGCACGTGGACTTGGACGTAGACTTACTATGTATTTATTTCAATCAAGTTTTGGGATCGAGTTGCTGCACTTTATCGGACTCTGTATCACCGAAAAAAACTGGAGATTCAATTTCCTATTACAAAATAGACATATGTCGTATGTGTCCCACAGGTATCACGTTTAGCTAAATTAATAAAACGCTGAGACGATTATTTTATAAAATCTGATGAAATTTTACAGTAATACGCGGAGATGTAAAGTAATGGGTAAACGTTAGCGTTTGATTTTTTTCCGGAAATAAAGATTATTACATGATTATTTAGCAAAAAAAAGCGCAAGACGAGGATGACGCCGACCAGTTATATTGATGAAGAATCAGATTGCATAAGAAGTCAGGAGATCAAGTTGTTTCAAATCGTGCATGACGGAGCAATATTGCCCGAAATTAGCATGGTAAAAGGGTGAGGCACTTTACCGAAAAAATAAGTAAACGTAGTTGTACCTTAAACTTGAGCACACAGGAATTGTGGTCTTTAGTGCAGTCAATCCGCCCTGCAAATTACTCGAATTAATCATCATTAACCTTCAACTCAAAGGTCTGTAGTTTACAGTAGTGTGCCGACAAAATTCATCTCAGTCATGTTGGAAGTTGGACTACCGTTCCAATTTATTTTTTGCACTTCCATCAATTGTACTATCCAGCTGGTACAGGGCTGATGAGCTAAATTCCACTTTGTATGAGCAACTTGATTGAGTGCAGATTGATAAGGAAGTCATACTACAGTGTGACATTGGGCAGTACACTTGCCCTGATAAATGGGGATATCAACAATGCAAGGGATTCTGGGTTAATTTTGTCTTGTCAAATTTAATTATTTCTTGAGTTTTTCGAAATTCTTAATGAACATTTTCCAAATGGTTTGCTTACGTAATATCAAATAATTTTTCATAACCAAAATCGAGACATGTAAATTCTTTTACACTTTAAGCGGTATAATTAACGAACAAATCATTTTAGGATTTTTCCGTCGGACATGTCCCGACGCTGTCGGCGCCATAACTAGGATAGCAGTGCGACTATGAGCTCCATAAAGATACGATACGAGAGTGTGAGTGTAGTAGGTAATTTATTATACCTATTGAAAGTGTCATGACTAAAACACTTGTACTTGTATTTATTCAAGAGATAAACAAGTAACAAAGGGACAGGTGGATTTTTGAAGTGGGTAGCCAACGTGTAAAGTTCCTCTTTGCATAATTATTCGCAGAAGTAGACACCATATTGCTTTAGCTAGGCTTTTGTCCGTAGCTCATAATAAAGCTTGGGAGTTAAAAGATCCGGCTGATCGTTAAACTAAAACTAATTTCAAACGACAACACAGCGTAGACTGAAAAAGATTTAATTAAATTTCGGCAGCGCAGTGGAGCAGCGTATTTCATGTTAATAGTTTAATGCAAATGATCTCTGACGCCCGTCTGGACCCAGATGCGATTATTATTATTCAAATCTTTGTTGATTTCCGTAGAATTCGAACGCACAGGTGCCGTTTTATAGATCTCATCACTAGCTTAAGGACTTTATGAATATCTCATAATTGCAGACGACGCTTTTACCACACCTTACGATACGATTAGTTTCCAGTTTAGAGAACAGCGAGCAAAGCTTAACAACTGAGGCCTAATGGCTATTCTATTATTACCTCGTTTTAGTCGGCTAGCAGGTATATTATTAGTGCTCATTAAAATCTCATATATAGGCATCTGGGGCTGGGACACAGGTACTTGCCGTTACGGACAAGACCAGGTAACTGCCCAGCATGTCATGGTTCGCAATAGTGCCCCAGGCCTGTGAGGCATTATAAATTAACAACCGTTGCGAGGATTTTCTAAAACCAAACCACCTCACTTTCATTCAAATTAGGTTAAAGACAATAAAATTAGCTATTATTGTATCAGTAGTAACCACAGCCCTGCCACGTCACTGCTCTACATTATGTCTTACTCAGGCATTCAACATTCAAATTAGTCGTTTAGACAAAAATTACCGCTCTGTGTGGTGTCCAAAACCAGCCTGTGTGCAAAAATAACATACTGAGAAATGAGTAAAAGGGCGTGGACTGACAGCTGCCCGTTTCAATCAAGCTTTTACTCAAACGTCTCAATGAGAAAGCAGGAAGTTTGAATATGCAAACCCACATAGTAGAAGGTAGAGATAAGGTAGACCAAGTTGGTTTGCCATATAAAGCCAAAACCAAACCACAATAAATAGTTCTTGTGGGTAAGAAGTATCTCACGCTCCTAATAAAAAAAAGTTCCGTGGATGATGAGAGGATAATAATAGAGCATCGGAATGTCTATTCTGTCCCTGCCACACACTCCACACCACAACAGGTCTCATTGAAATAACAATGACGAGAAATTTGGTTCTTCTTGGTAAGAAGAGACATCAGACAGGATCATTATGGATTTTCAAAAAAAACTATTTTCGGATCTAATTTAATTTAAAGAGCAACTCTCTCCCTCCTGTACCTCGTCAACTTTAAAGTCAGTCCAATTACAGATGAAGGAAACTTAAAAATCAGGGTTGTTTCATTTCGATCGGTTACAAATTCGCTTAAGAATTGTATTTTTTGGCTACAAAAATCGGTTATTTTTAAAGCTTCAAAATCGAGCTCAGCAAAAGACGTCATCAGATTAATTCAGAATATAATTGATTTAAGAAATGTTTTGTGTTTTAAATCAAGATCAGGCATTAAAAGTTAATTTGTACCAAATAAGCCGTGAAACCTTTCTTGAAACTGCAATACAGTAGTAGGTAGAACACAATCTGGATGAGAATTTAGCTGACAATTTCCACAAATGCACATCTCGTTACCGAACCGCTTAAATCATGATTGTTAAGAGCTCATTTATTTCAGTACTTAAAACATATCCGCAAATTTTCTTAACGACCGCTGCGATTTACCAACCCTGATTAGATTATACAGATTACGAGTATAGTCCAAATTGGACATTAAAAGACGTTCGAAATGGGTTTGACGTGGACGTGTGGGATTTAATTCTGAGATGAAGTCGTCATCAATCCCTGGCAAAGAGAAACGGGTCGTAATTGTAATTCCCATTCACACTGTAGTATAGGAAACAATGCACCATTTCTCAAAGCTAATAAAACGGTTTTAGTGATCGCACTGTCGTGATCAACTCGATCGAGAAGAATTAAATACGGAGAGTCGAGCACTTGGCTCTGGCTTGCGTTTAAGGATGTGTTTTATTACTCTGTTTTTCGTGTTTTCACCTCCCCACTTCTTCCGCATGAAGAGCATGATTAGGATTTATATTTATACACCTGATTATGCTAAAGGATTAGCATGATTCAATCTTTCAGCTCTTCCAAGTCGAGGATCCAGCTACGCTGAGCCGACTGTCTTTCCAGATCTACGATAGGGATCACGATGGTCCCATTCAATGGAAACAAGACTATGGGTTCGGCATGGCATAAGGTCAAACAGTTCACTTTAAAACTAAATTATTATATCCTGGTGTACAGTGCAAAATTTTAGAGCGAGTCTGTTTAGTGCTTGTAGTGCAACGCTGGTTTATCTGCCATAGAAAAATGATTTAATCTTATTTCTGTACATATTCCGACCGCGAAATCGCAAAAGTACGTATCATTCAAGATTACCGCGTAAGCTTTCAGAAATATCCAAAAATCTATATAAAATTTGTATTGCGTATAATCCAATTAATGCATTATAAATTTGACAGCATGTATTTGTTCTTAATGCCTTCTGGTATTTGGTTTACCCGTTACAACAACGCCAACATAATATAATCTCAACTCGAACCTAGAAATTCGTGCAAAAAGAAAAGTAAAAGAACAGAGATCAATCACATCGGAATACAAACAATGGTCTATCAGACCCCAAGAAAAAAAGTTTCCTCACTAATTCTACGTATATACCTATCCAGATCTGCCTATTCAATTGTATTGTACATTGCACAGATAGTATTGTGCTCCCACATTGTGTATCAGCTTACGTCTCTTCAAGAAGCTATTTAGCAACAAATCTCTGATTGAGTCCATTGTGCAATAAGGAAAACTTAATACGGGGAGCATTGCCGTTTTAAAAAAAATCTTATAATTACTCCACTTCACATTGTTTGCAAATGGATGACTGTGAGATGCAGTGTTACACATTACAATAGAGATCATCAGATGCACACTTCTTGTTTGGTAGGCCACTATGCCTTGGAGGTTCAAGTATCAGTAGAACCTTGGTATATTACTTATGGCTGTAAAGTAAGAGTGACATATCAATAACACAGAAATAAATAACTTATCTATACACAAGGCGACTGCGACGATTCGGTACAAGACTGTCACCGAAATTGGGCATTATCGAAAGCACGTATTGCTACCGGAAAATGCTTTCTGGTAGCAAGCTCCCTTAACCGCAAAAACAAGTACGGGTAACGTGTTGCCAATTCTTCTCAGGCACAAAATCGATAGAACCAAATTTGTCTTAACCGAAGAGTCGTAGAATTAAGTAGTATTACATAACTCAACGGTGCACTGCTGAATGGTTAATACCATTATTCTCCAACCTGTAATCCAATTATAAATTGTTTCTTGCGTATATTTTAATTGTATTCCATCAATCATTCCACCGGGTGGATTGGATTCCGTTTGTCTGATACGGAGACTGTCGTGCCGAGAGTTCATCCCATATATGAAGTATCTATATTAGTCAGGAACCCAGGCCCAGTCACGCCGTCGACGCTTATAGTTTCACTATGGAATGTTGAGTAGGTATTGAAATTAAACCCTATATTTGCATCTTTCAATTCTCTTTATTATTCTCCGCTCTATGGGAAGATACAATTCCAATTTCCAAACTCCATCATTATTATCATCAGGCAGTCGTCATGATCTACCTGACTCCTGACTAGTGTTTGTAATTGTAACAAGAATACTAAGGTACATGATGCACGGAACGAGTAATATCTATTCCACATTTTTGCATGTTGCTGATTCAGACGCTCCGGCACGGCTGCATACTACAATCAACCGCTGTAACGGTTATCGGTACAAACTGACATATTCCGAGCAGGTGATAACAATATACTTGTTCGTTTTTCACCTGAATTAGTACTACGAAATCCATGACGTGGTACACGGGGAGTCGGACATCAGCCCTCTCAGTGCAAATGTACTTGCGAATCTCAATGGGGTTTCGGTGCAAACTTTATCGGACGGCAAATGGCAACACAACATAGTACTATGTATTTGGTTCAATTCCTGATTGATTATGAATTTCCAAGCTTTTGACCGCTGACTCCTGTTCGAGTAGTACTGCGCAGCAAAAAATTAGATGATGGATTGTGTGCACTACTTGAATGGCTTTCCAAGTCCATCAATAAATCAGCATTAGTGTTTTCCTCGTGGAATCAAAATAGGAGAGACAGGTGGCTTGGTTTCCTATCTTATCTCTGTATTTTCCGTCCGTTCAGTGCATCCTACTCTGATCATTTTTATTATTCCGGGTAATTCTTTCCCCGTTGTACTTTGTCTTATCAGTCGTCATAAGGGCAGTTTGGAACTTCATATGCTCAATTTTGGTCGACACAACACTTTTGGCGTTTACGCTTTCATTTACCGAAATTGGTAATTTTCTCGTTCTTGATAGGTAATCGAATACAAACATTGCTTGACAAAATCTCAGCGGCAGCCAAAGCGTCGTGTCACATGGTAGTTACAGTAAACTGTACTGTATATCGAATTCAATTCGTAGTAACCTATGACTAATATTTTACTTCGAACGGGCAAATGTAAAACTTTCACCGCGTTCAGCCCAAGTGTCAACGATGCTGTATACTGTATAGTGTCAAATATGCTTTGCCGTCGTTTTATTTGGTTTGTGGTTAAACCAGTGACCACTAACCACCGAGTTTCGTATCGAATTTTGAAATGTGAATTGGAAAGCTTGGCGCTAAAAGTCCAGCATATTTTGAATAGCGCATATTGAAATGACCATAAATACCAAAGTAAAGCTTCGATTGTTGAAATAAAATACCGGCGTCCAATACACAAAACGATTTATAGATCATGTCATAGGTAACGATTCGATTTATTTTCCAAATTATTCGATGAAGCTCACAAAGCAACTTGAAGTAGTATTTAAAAATGGTTATTATGTACAATGTACATACAGTACATGAGACAAAGATAAAACTTAAAGTAATGAGGATTCAGGTATTTATTTATAAGTGAGTGTAAAATAATATATACGACTTTGGATCTGTAAAATAGTAAACTACATATATAAATATAGGTAGGTTCCCTATGTAGAATTATTGGTAAGCAGTTTCGCCGTTGGCCCAGTTCTGTGTGAATTAGTATGGCAGACTAATGTTATATTAATATATTCACGATATATATGTACTGGGTTTATTTCCATTAATATCTTCATTTTTTACATTAGGACATCTTAAATATAACATATAATGCAATGACTGTACTCAAAACACTGGTAAGCAATAGGAAAACGAGTCTATGTAACAATAGAATAGGTGTATAAGAGATTATTACAGTAGTAATGATGCAAAAATTCGTAATGTAAGTAGTAATGGCACGGCGTGAATCATGGACACAATGGTTTCCTTAATTACTAAATTTTTTATTTTTGCATTCTACATGATGCGAGAAACGTTAGATCGTTGTTTAGAAAACGGAATCCTTAGATAAAATGGGTCATAGATACGTTTAGATACATAATAGGTAATAGATTTGTTCCTTTGAACACACTCGGCTTTGATTTTTACTCCATGGATTGAGAGAAAGTCACGGATTTTAATTGGACAGAACGGGTGATGAGTTGCACCCACTGTCCTCATGCTTGACCAGGAGTGACATTCGGGAAAAGGTCTTGGAACAGGATTTACAGGAGTATTTCTTCACTTCCGAGTGGGTTTGGAGATGTGCTCTAAGATTGGACCGATCTGCAAAAGCTCGGTTACAGTGTTGACAGGCAAATGGTTTTTCCCCGGTATGCGTCCGGATGTGACCCTGGAGGAGCCATGGGCGAGAGAAGGCCTTTCCGCAGAGGGAGCACTTGCAGGGCAGCGTGTGCGTTCGGATGTGCATTTTGAGTGCACCCAGGGAAACGTAGACCTTGTCGCAGAACTTGCAGATAAATGACTTTTTGTTCTGACTCGCACAGTGGAACTGGAGATGTTTCGAGAGCCCCGAGAAGGTAGAATAGGATTTGTTGCAATCGGGACACTGGTACCGGACGCTCCCGTTAACATTGGTGGGTGTAATGAGGGTGGAGCCGCTGGTACTGCCGTTTGGGGAGCAGACACCGGAATCAGAACTACTGCGACCGCTACTCATACTTTCTCGGTGGTGGAGATGGTGGGAGAAGTGGGACTGCCCGTATTCGCTGCTCTGACGACCGGAGTGACTGATGACCGAGTCTCGGTGGTGGGGGGAGGGTGGGGAGGAGCAGCAGTTTCCTTGGTGATTGTGGTGGTGATGGTGGTTCTCACCAAGGTCGGCGGGACTCAGGATTCGGATTCGGGACTCTTCTTTGATGTGAATCATGGGGTAGGACGGCTCGGACTTGAGCGGGGGTGAGATGTGGGGCGGGGACCGGGACAGTGGGGAAGTGTGGGACGGTGGGAATTGGGCTACGTGGTGGGTTGGTGGAGCGGAGCTGAAGTGGGCGGGTAGGGCCTTTGGGTAAGCGGCGGTGGGGTAGAAGTGGGGGTGGGGTTGGTG
>JAQFYT010000359.1:0-27119 GCA_034694925.1 Ceratophysella denticulata
TTACTCCGAGGCATAGAACATCACAGGTCGGCATCTGAGATTCATTCTATAAGGTTAGGTTAGGTTTTCCGAAACGCTCGCGAGTTTATAAATTCCAGTTATGTTGGGTTAGGTCTTTGATGAAGCCCGAAGGGCTTTTGAGAAACCTAACCTAACCTAGCTGGAATTTATAAACCCAGTGGGGCCGATCTGTGAATAGTCAATACCACCAGAGTCCATACGGTTACTGGTTAGTATTAAATTAA
Source organism: Ceratophysella denticulata (assembly GCA_034694925.1). Classification (NCBI taxonomy): domain Eukaryota; kingdom Metazoa; phylum Arthropoda; class Collembola; order Poduromorpha; family Hypogastruridae; genus Ceratophysella; species Ceratophysella denticulata. The sequence goes on from JAQFYT010000359.1 coordinate 246, forward strand.
TATTAAATTATATTGAAAAGCAAAAAATCTATCCAAAACAAAATACAATTTTTATGAAATACAAATGGATTTAAAAATAATTAGTTTACGTCTAGTACCTCACCGGCTAAATTGCTGGTGACGAAATCCAGGGAAAATGAACAAAGCGACCTAGGTAGTTGTATGTACAATAGTTCTAGTTAACGATTTGGTATTTTTAGGATGTGGTTGGTTGATTGATGTCGACTGAGAAATCTCATCCTAAGCAACCCTTCTGAATCGCTCCCGTCGAGCTCAAAGTCCGCGCATTGTTTCTGAACGCGCTGAAACATGTAAATTAGCATTTTAGAAAGCTATTCATTTCCCCTTAAAACTTCGTGTGATTTCTTATAATTTTCTGGTCTAGTTTTCAGATGTATAGACCGGTATCTCAATTTTCATTGAGCTTTAATGGTAAATGACCCTACAACAATATTTAAAAAAAATTAAATAATTTTAATATTAAGTCGTTTAATAAAAATTAAAAATTTCTATATATAAAAAACTACTTCGTAAATATGTAGATCACTGTTTTCCATAGAATCTAACTAGGGCAGAGAAACACCCCGTCAACTTTTCTAAGTTTTGTTGGGAGGCGCACTCCATACTCTGTCAGAATATTTCTTCAGTAACCTCTCTAGTCTTCATTAATACACCTTTATGGTTTTTTCCCAATTTTATTTATTTTTTTTTATATTTTAGCTTCAGTTGTTTAATCGCAATTTGTAAACTAGGACGAGCTCCCTAGAACGGTTAATGCCCGAACCCGAACTGTATATTTATGCGGAATTCTAGTAAACCCAAGGTTAATTGATTAATTCTTTGCTGATTGTTTTTTTTTTGTTAACAAAAAAAGATCAAATATCCTTGAGTCAACCAAACCACAACATAACAGAACCTAATTTAATCACACTCAATGAGCGTATTTTGGTTAGGTTAAGTTAGGTTAGAACGATCATTTATTATATTTTATTGAGCACATTTTGCTAATTTCTCTTGGCTGCAGCAGTGTAATACATAAACTAACCTTGTTAAATGTGCACAGGGTGTACCTAGCTTGATTAACTAAGGTGAAGTTATGAAATAATTAATTTCGTGCTGAATCTATAATTTCCACATTAATTTTAATATTTTGGGCTGTACGGACATTTTTTACATTTTGGTCAGTGTGTGATTTTGGGCTCGGATCCTAGTAAGCATAAATGATGACAAAAAAATTGTTTGATTAGACTGGGTTAGATGAAATATTACGTAAAATCGTACATTAGCAAACCTCACTCAAACTTGTGTATGTAATTGCAATGTGAATGTGTAATGCAAATGTACGTCAAATTCAGCAAATTCCAAAGAATTTCTATGAATATTAAATTCCTCATAAACTGAGGTCTCATCTTTGCACATATGAGTTTGCTACTTGCCTCATCTCGATTGGAATTTCCCCAAGCATGTTGTAATAATGGATCAACAAATAACGTCCACTTCCTTCCTGTTTCCAGTCAGCCGTCCAATGTTTGCGCCTCGAGTTTGTTTGACCCAAGAAACACAGCATCTTCCGCAGTTTCTGCTTCGGCCCGAACATTCTCAGCATCTCAGCGTCTCAAGATCCGAAGATCTTAAAGGAAAGCAAAAGTGTGTACAATTTTTTACATGACTTTTTTAGCTTGGCAATGCCTCGAATAAAGGGGAGAGAATCTTCATGGGCCAAAGCTTAAAAAGTCCGTAGCCGAAGCCAGGCATCGACGAAGCTTCATCGAAAGCATTCACATCTCTCTTTCGGAGCCTTATTTACTAACTGAACCCTCGTCTTGAGTCCCAAAAATCTCAGTCGGCTGGCACTGCTCGCCGAGTACAGTCATCCAGGCTTTAGTAGCCCTATAGCACGCAGCTTATTTAATTGTAGGCGGAAGGTGTACCCAAAAGGTGTGTGCAAAAATTATATACATTAAATTAAACAATACCAGCATTAGGAGCCACTAAAAACCTGTCTATTAATATTCAACCCCTCATTTACTCTACGGAACGAGGAAACCAGACGCGAACCAAACCTAAGTGCATGGTTTTCAAGACTTTACGCTTAGTCTGGTCAGGGTCAATTTAAATTTGACATTTTTGCACAGGATTTGACCCCGGAATTGGCGAAAAAAGGGCCCAGGTGGCTCCGGCCTTAAGTGCCCAGGCATTGTTATGTGAAGTATTTTCTCTGGTTCGGAGCCTGTTTGTTGTATTGTAAAAGGGTGCATAAGGGGTTTTTAATAGACGGAAATCAGTGAGTTTTTTCGTAACTATGAGTTGGGGTGTGAGATGGAAGCAGCCAGGCCCTGCAGGGTCCCTGAGTCTACTACTACTCCTCTGCCTGGTCTACCTCACCACGCTGAGCCTCAGCATTCCACATGAGGTCAGTACATTTCATTACGTAATATATAGTCCGGGAACTGCATCAATGAAGGGACTCCCTTTTTGGGACTGAGGGTACTTAAAAATACTTAAAATAACATCATTCATTATAGTGAAAAAACGGGACCCTTCGGGGCGTACGCGGTTGTTTTAGACGCGGATTTTTGGTCGGAGCTAATTAACTCAAAAAACGCACCGCAAATAGTAATTGTCATTACACTTTAAGCGAAATTAGTGCACGCGCACTAACTAAAATGTTAAAATTGTATGCTAATTTAGTGCCCAAATCGTTAATTACCTAATGCATCCAGCATTAAAAATTACAACAATTAGCGTTTTAATGCTCGGTTATCCAGAAAATAATGGATAATTCACGACATATGCATTGACCCATTTAATGAACGCCCAAATGACCCATGGTCAATTGACCTGAAACCCGTGAACATGACCTAACCATTCGTATATACCTTACACACATGGAGTTCATCTTCGTGGCATTTTTCCTGAAGTGAACGAACGGTGATGTATGCTGTAGGTATGATGTAACATGGGATGCTGTATGTGGTGGGTACGGTAGTATACAGTTCGACGGTCTTATGTCACCTCTGTCTTCTGTACCCACGCATATATTTGTAATGAAGTTTTACATACAATAGACACGACCTGGAGGTGTTTGTTTACGTCCTCGTTTTTGGTCTCTTCTGGTGTCTGAGAAATAAAGAAGATGAGAGCTATGTTTGCAGATACAAACCTAGCTACATAGCGTACTCAGTATTTCGTGTTGGGACTTGGATATAATTTGATGACATTTCGGCTTAAAAGGAAGTAAAATTCGCATTGTGAATTGTGAAATATGAATCCGTACATGTATTTTCGGTATAATTTGATGCTAATTGTTTTGCTGTATGATTTACGGACTGGTTTGGTTATACAATACAATAAGCCCTGGTAGGCCATAGGTATCTCACAGTGTTTATTATTTGCACTATTGCTACTACATCTTATCTTTAACCTAACCTAACCTAACCTGAGTACAAACCTGACTTAAACGAGATTTTAATCTAATTTTGAATTGAATTTGTTAGCAAAATGTATAATTGATTTAAATTCAAAACATAACCGGCTTTAAGTGAGATTTTACGATCTTATATACATTTGTACACAAATTAGCCAATAATTGAACCCTAAAAGGCTCAAGTAATATTCTACGGCAGAGGTTAAATTGAACCTTTAACCGCGTTTAATTGCCAGTGAAAGTGTCGGCTTCTTTTTTCTTTTTTGCAAAACAGTTCACACTATTAGTAAACCTACGCGAACATCAAGAAGATTTCTTCCGGGGTATTTGCACTTTGCAAAAAAAAAAATCCCGAACAAAAAGAATAGTTGTCTATGAATGCAAATAAAAGTTTACATTGAGGTGGAGACGGATTCCTTTTACTGAAATTACTGAATGCCCATTTGGCATCAATGAAACGCACCCAAGACCAAACACCCTGTAATTTTCAATGACGGGTCTGGTCTGGTCCTGGTCTGAGCCATTTGGCACATTACGACATTTACATTACATAGTATAAGTAATGTATGTGTTCGTGCCATGTTATGTCTGAGAAGGAAAGCCTTGCGATTCTACTTAATCTTAATGTAGTTAGTTTAAATATTTTAATAGCATACTTGTCGCCAGGGCTATTTTTTTGCCAAGTCAAGCTTAAGTTACAAATGCCGAAGAAATACCCATTTGTTTTGTAGTATAGCTATCTCGTGCCCCTTCCATGACTTCTTCGGCGTTAATTCAGAAGCCGCGAGTTAGGGCCATTGAACGAAGTGACGCCAATAAACTATGAACATACATAGTAATGCACATTGGATAATTATAGTACATACAGAGTTAGTACCCCTAACCATAATAGTTATAATTACGATGGCATGGGCGGAGGTGTAACTCGACAATTGAGCCGAATTCAGAATAACGCTATTTATAAGATTCGTTTTATTATGGCACATGACGCTGTAGGTACAATTTTGAGAGCACACTAAGCACAACGCCATTCGAAAATATTATTAATTAGTTTTATAAAGTTTCCGCCATCGATGCCGTCAGATTTTGGTAGCTTTTCATACTTGAGAGCTCGTATAATTAAATGATTGCAACCGATAAGATTACAACCGCCATCTGCATGTTGCCACTCAATAGTAGCCACAATTTCATTTCCACCCCGATGTTTTCGCATTAATATTTTCACCCCCACAAGGGAGTAGCTATCTAATTTTTTCTATTTTACATTTCCATCCAAATATACTGTAATTCCGCTACCTTGTTACCGCATTCTTGTTATCATATGTTGCCGCTCGATCATAGCCAACTCCATGTATCCGCCCTTGCTTAGTATAAAAAAAATTACTACCCAAAGTTTGTTCCACGCAGGGGGTACGGTTGTGGCTACCATCCTATTAGTTTTTCAATCGAAATGTTGCCACCGAAACACTGGGATCTAGTTACAAAATCGTTGCCTCCAAATTGTCTTGTCACCACCCAATTGTCACAGAATTCTTAAATTAGTGAAAGTGTATGAGCTTGACACATCGTATAGGAAGGATTCGTGTGTATCCAGGAGCTAATGGGTTATCACTATCACTTACCGCCTAGACAGGAGGAGCTTCAGCCTCCGTCCTGCTTCATATTGGCAATTAAATGTTGTTGATGGGATGTAAGTCCTATGTTGACTGAAGAATTAAGACTTATCATCATACTGAACTGACTAATATACGTATAACGTATAACCAAATTGCTTCGTTGATTTTAGATTCTTCTACTGAGCATCTTTCTCGTGTGAGTATAGGGCATAGGGATTTGACCTTAGGAGTTCAACAGCAGGGAGCATCATCCATTCAAACAAGTCATGCCAGCAGACGAGGAAACGGCGGTTTCTTCTCCAATTAATTTAAATTTGATTCCAATCCAACTATTTTTTTAGAAGATCGCGTATACGAAAGAAAAGTATAAATAGGCTATATTTCGGTGAAACGGTAGCTTGTGTGGGCGCTAAACTGCATTTCGCATTTTCAGGTTCAAAATCCTGAAGTCTTAAGGTTGTTTTCATATTTTGAATTTTACCTGATTGATTTACCCTTTAGTATACCTAAAAATCCTAATACAAAATAATACTAATGAAACTGAAACGAAAACCTATATACGTTACTTAAAAAATGTCTGGATATGAGCTCGCGTAACCCCGCACCAAGGATGTTGTTAACGCTACTCAAGATCCAGTCTGTCGTCATCTCCATAAACCACTATTTTTAGAACCACTCCTAGAACTAGTCTCCTGTTCCATTCACCCTGAACTTTTAATTTAAGACCTGAAACAAGAAATATGATGATTAAGTGCGAGTGATGATGGGTGCGTAATGGAGTTACGTAACGGAGTTTACTTATTATTACTACTTACATACATGCAACTTGGAAGAGGCTATACAAGTTTACTTTTCATTTAATTTTTTTTTTCAATGAAAAACTCAAGACCAAGACTCCCAGGATTCAATTTCGTGACTGAAATAGTAAATATAAGCTGGATTTCCTGCCAATTTGTTACGACCCGACATGAATGAGTACAGGCAGGCGTTATGTAGCTACACCCAAAATGTATCAATATCAATAACAACACGCTTCTACCACCGCACCTATGTATTAGGCATTGGCGTTTACCGGGTTAAATATGTGTAGAAAGGAACATACACACATATAGGGTATTAACCATACCGATTTATAATCGTGTATCCTGTAGCATACTTATACGCATATAATTGAGGACTCAATGCGTGAGTCCCAACACCGATTTATATGGCACGCGTGCATAATAAAAACGCTCGAATTTTACAAAATTAGAGTTAAACAAAGGATTGTGAGTGACCACATAATTTTACACAATCGCCATCTATCTTTGTTCACGGTTGTATGTTGTATCGTATTTATGCCTTAATACCACGAAAAAGCGCCATCTCTTATCCACGTGTACACATGCATGTAAGTATACCAGGTTAGCTATAACCCTGAAAGTTCTGCTGCATGGTTAGCATGCATTTTGCGGCAAGTACGTTGTACGCGTATACAGGTTTGAACCCGCGGTCATACCGGGTATGAGGCATTGAAAAGACAGAAAGCGTCTTGATTTTTTGACCGGTCACTTGAATACTTTCACCAATTTATGTATGTTATCTAACAAACATGTATGCTACCTAATTTCAATTTGCATAAATGAAGCAATTGCCTCGCACGTGTGCGAAGCAAGGGCATATGTGTACATATGTATTTTTACCTGCAATTTACGCGGATACATGCATAATTCTCATTATACACCGATTGCACGCTTGCACGGTTTGTATTTGTTGAATTAAATCATTTTAACTAATTTATTATGACATGTGCACGACTAAATAAGCCTGGACGATGGATTGCCGGGTTATGCCACATACAATAAGCAGTCATGTAAAGTTAAAATTATGCAAATGTAACCCGGGGCCTGTCATCTCATCTTCCCTTTGTCCATCGACATCGGAAACTCCAAAAGAAAAATCCCCCTCGTCAGCATCCCTGTATGTATCATCCGAGAACATTAGCATAAACTCCGGTGTCTTGTGTGTGCCTTCCTACCGGTAGGTATATTTTAAAATACACTGTGCACTATACATAGACCCTAGGAGGGATCATCATCCTATCATATACCCATTATGTAATAGTTACTGAACTACAGGCAAAGTGCATTTAGAACTTAAGGAGCTCCGTTTCTCAATTCACTTAATTCATAATCAAGTTTTTTTTCTGCCTTTAAGTTGAGTTCACTACCTTTTAAGGCACTCTCAGTCTCGGGAGATGTAGAGGTATAAAATAAACTTCCTTACATGTGAACTGATATGATGCAGTGCTATCGAATAAAAATGTTCATTTTTTGAGACCATGCTGTTAAAAAGTTTAAGGTTAATGGTGGGCACCATGCACCATGGATAGCTACATTTGCGGTATGTCCAGTCCCGAGTTCAATATACTTAATTAGTTTTACCAACGAGATGACCGGACGGACGCCGAGACAGATTTTCCAAATTCGGAGATTTTAGGGTTTGAATATGCCATAACGCATAACGCATGTTATGAGGACTTTTACGTTCTACAGATCAGAGACATGTGTCATGTACCGATTCCGTTCCACGATAATGAAATGCAGATTACATCTGTGCATATTCCAAGACGTGGTATACATATGGTATATGGTAATCAAAAGCATGTGTTTTTTCCGAGTTCAGGAACCGGGACTCATTGCTGCTAATTTTTTGGAAAAAAGGTGCGTAAGATTGACTGTGATGTGAAGTCTGTACCATAAGCATTTCAGGAATTTAATAGCCTAAAAGGAGACATTCTCAAAGTAATCCTGTGAGGATTAACATGGGAAGTGTAACGTGTAACTGTTTAGGAAGAACGAGTCTTATTCCAAAAACAAAGTTGACGTCAATCACAATTTTGTTTTGGGGAATGGAGCATGTTTAGCATGTAGCCTTATGGCTTGTTGTAAGTACAGTAAGCATCTGGTGTTGGCAATTGCTGATTTGTAAAGAATATAGCACTGGAAATGAGTCTGATTTACGGAAATTTCGACTAGCATAATTTGACTGTTGATCATGCTGACGCTTGTGGTGCACAACTCTAAAATCTAAAGCGTTTCTATTGGTTGAAACTCAAAAATCGTTTCCTCCCATGAGAGTGAAGCAACCAATCAGCTCATTTTAGATCTTGACGGGGGACTCTGTAATTCAAATTCAACCATACTCTACTATCTGGGACATACAATATATAACACCGAAATGGAACTAGGAACTAGCGTCCGAAAGGCTTAAAACCTGTCTAACTAAGAGATGTACACAAATAACTCATGTAAGTTGAGCACAACACGAATTGTTCAAGACGAAACGACCGGTTACGTCTGGTATTAGGCAATGAGCTTATTCGACTACTTGACAAGTTCAGAAGGCATAAAGTGAATTAGCATAAATATAAAAAAAAATCCTCTGCCCACGCAGTTCACAAACCAGCAACCAGCTTTATTTCATCCTGCTCAGCGTTTATTGTGCGTGAGGAGCTAGAATCCAATTAGTGGGTACTAATTTTCGTCTGATTCTGATTCGGATTCACGTTTTTGCTTATTATGTACAAACTCAGGCTACAACCGTGGAACTACATATCTGCCCATAATACTGAGAATACAAGCGCTTTGCGATTCTGAATTATTTATTCATGATTATTGTGCAATATATTCTTAAAGTAAAACCAATTCGAAAACGGCTTTGTTTTCAATTGCATTGATGTTTGGGATACTTTTAAGATACATGCTTTGGTGACAATACTATGAAGCTAAATAATATTTGAACTATAAACGATGTGGTTTAAATTTAACACCATGCATATTCCTGTATAAAATCTGGTTTAAATAGTAATTTAAGAATACTGTAAAAGGTACCATGCTTGTGAAATGACTTGATCTTAGAACTGAATGAATATGTAGTCTAAAATATCCAATTCAAATAGACGAAACGATCCAATAACAAAATTAGATATTTTAAAAGATGAACATGACTGTCATATATACACTCACATGTTCATAATGCTCAATCAATCACGGATGATATAAAGGTTGCTGGAGTTCTTCAGTGAAAAGCATTCCTGTGCCAGTACCGACATACCGCCATCATTTAGTACCTACCATATGTCCTTATTCAGCATATTTTCTGGACCACCCTGGCGACATTCTAATAATTGTCGTATCTACGATCGTACAGGTGCCATTGCCGCGTGTGGCTATCACCGGGTCTTGAGGGTCTTATAAATTAGGTTTTGTCAAGATCATTTCTAAAATGCCAGGTTAGGTTATATCCAGTCGGGCTTAACCTGGAATTTTAAAACCTTACTTAACCAAATATATACATAAATAACTCTCAAAACACAGCCACACGCGACAATATTACCCAACATTGTCTGCATTTCCCGACAACGAAGTAAATCATTTTTTATTGAAACAATAATTTGTTATCAATTTATAATATTTGAATGCCTACAGAATTTGAGGTCATGTTTCGATTCAAAGTTCAAAACTCTGTACATTCACTGAAAAGGTGTGATAATACCGAACCAATACCAGGATATCCATGTTATTGGCACTGACAGGTGATAAAAATAGGTTTTGATTGCGAAACGTGCTAAATATTTTACCGGTATTAGTGTCATTTGTCTGACAATTCCGTGTATGAATCGGGGATCAGGGTATGCCTAGGAAATAATTAGGATTTCATATTACCGTGTATTGTGTAGGTACTGATATTACCGACGCCTTTAGGGCTAGAGATAACAGGTAGGTAACATAACATGCCGACAAGAATAATGGGTTTCCGCTACAAGCTTGTTTCTGGTACATCTTTCCCATACGAGACGAATACAATACAAAAATATTTGGAACAAAACCGATAAACACGATTCGTAATATTATTATTACAATTTAATTCACTGGTAAATCCAGTTTTGGCAATGCGTAACGTTCAATGTGCCCTATACGTCCTTACAAAAAATATTGTCTCCCTTGTTCCGTAGCCCACGCTATGTACTAACAGAGTTATGCTTTTTTGTCCATATTTGTCAGTAATTTAGGGCTTGAAAGCCTCAAACTTGCTTGTACCTACCTATAGAACCGCTGCGACGTTACTGCAAGTAAATGGTTTTTAGGCTAGACACGGTAAAGTGGTGCATAGTCTAATGCACTTTGATGAGGAACGCGACAATTCACGACCAAAAATTATACTGACGTCCTTTTGTTGAAGCCACGTTACGTTACAACGCTAGTTTACTTAAAATCGTGTTTTTTGCATAACAGTGTAGCTACCGAATTTCCATTGTGTAATCGATTCTTCCGTCGCCCAATTGTCGCGTCCCGGCTAAAAGCCCACTAATGGTTGTGGATTGTGGACAGTGTTTAGTGGAAATTAGATATTTATTGTATTTGCCTTTCTCTGCCAGAAGGGTGATGTGAACTCCGCATACATTGTCTCTATGGACAAACGAAGCGCAGACAATACATAATATGTGAATAGATATAGGCAGACATTGTAGATGTCTGGCTAGGCCTAATCACACAAAATACATAAATCCACACTTAAGCCAGTAGTAGTGGACTGGACACATGGTCGAAGTTCAAATGATTTGGTCAAATCAAAAGGAGGTATGGATATGGGCATAGAACATTTAGTACATGCAAAGTTCAAGTAGACCTATTTGAATACAAAAATCAATGTGCATCTTAACAATTGGCATATTCTGAAAGTAATTTTCGAGTAGAAACACAAAACAGCGACAAAATCTTAGCGGGTGCGAATATATATGGGAAATATATAAACGTGCCATGAGAAAATAGAATATGCCATGAAAAAGAAGACTTGTGCAATAAGTCTGCATGGCAGTAAATTCGATTTTAGTCAGGTTAGGTTAGGTTAAACCGTTAGCGGACGAGATTAATCCGTTCTACAGGTTAGGTTAGATTTTTGAAATACCCAAATGACCAACAACTAGCCTAACTTTAGGAGAATTTTTGACCAATTTTACTTATTGCAGCTTTCCATTTCCTATTGCAAAAGTCTTCTTTTTTATGGCATGTTCTATTTTCTCATGCCATCGAAAAATGCCACCTCTATAAAATTACGGCCCACATATTGGTTGTGCCAGTCTAACCTTCCTATTGTCAATTGTTTCTACTCTACTGATTTCCTTTTGCAGGACAAATTTTTCCCTACACGAATCAGGGCAGCTTTAAAGACGAAATTTGTAGGTTCATACGATTCCGGTAACAGGTAAAATAACTTGGTCCCATAAAAAACTATAGAGCCCAACTTAATTAATTACCGAAACTGGTTTTAATTTTCATCCCTAAAGACAGTCGAGTTTTGTTAGCCAAAGTTAAAAGAAAGCGGGTTATAAGTTTTAGAATAACAACTAACATATGAATTCCTTGTGTTTTTTATTCAAATCTGAATAAAAATAATGAGATGCACAAATCCAGGTTTGGATTAACGATATTTCTCTATTCTGTTTTGAACTCAGTGCGCAGTGCGGTAGCGGAAACCGAAAGGGACGGAGTGACAAAGTAATACACATAATGAGATCCTTGTTATAATACAGAATTGACAGTTCGCTTTTTTTTTCAAAAATATTGCTTTATTTCATTATACGTACATTAATTCGCAGTATCAATTCAAATAATTTTATCGATTAAGATTTAAAGAATATTTCCGTTAGAAATCGGTGGTATGTTGAGTCCAAAAATTAGGCCGTTCTAGTGCAACCCGATCTTGAGGTCAAGGCTGCTGGACAAGTAACAGGTGTGAAAGTCATGGAAGGGTTGTCAGCATTCTTGAACCATCCGAATCTCCATTTACATCTGTATGAATATTTATTTAGAGTTATAATTAAACTGGTTAGCAGTGCATAACTTCAATTTATAATCATGATGCTGTTACCCGTCACGAATTTGAGCTGGAAGTTGTTCACAATCAGCCAGGGTGTGAACACCGCCGTATTGATCACCCCAACCCTGATCCGGTGCACCCCACTGTGGCTTGCACCCGTTGAACAGACCAACACCACCGCCGGGAATTTGCAAATCAAAATGATTTTCCTGTGAATAACACATACGACATAACCATGTAAATGAAATGTTATGCAAATGATGAACTACGTAATTAACTACAATACATATGCAAGTTACCCCAAGATCTCCGCCCGTGTTGGTGACCTGAACGACCATTTTTTGACCGTTCACGGGTCCAGAGGTAAACGTCAGCTCATAGCAGCCACAGCACCAGCCATATTCCGTCTGTCCCGTGAGATGTGCTGCCGCGAAGCCGTAAGCAACGTTGTTGTCTCCGACGAACGGTTGATTGTCGTTGCAAGTAAATGCGGCTAAAATTTTTACATATTACACCGTAAATAATGATATGGATAATTAAGTTAGTATTCAATGATTGTTTCTTATAGCAGTAAACGTACGTCCGTTTCCACATCCGCTGACTTCATCGGCGCCTAGGACAGTGGTGCCATCTTTGGCACAGGTTTCCACTGGTTTTGTGACGGGTGCTTTGCCACTCCAAGAGCATGACGGCTGTTGAAATGTATTTTGTATTAAAATATTTTTATTGAACTAGTGGTATATGTAGTTCGCCAGTTCTGTATTTTAGGATTTATATTTTCAACAGATTTGTTAAGTATTGAAATACGATTAACCCCTTAATAGCATTTATAATTTACAACTACGTCTCCAATTAAACCAGATTAAATTACTCACCTTACAACAGTCCCAATATCGAGTTGTTTTCCCAGTTTGTGCTGTCGTGCCTACACAGTAAAGTAAATTCAAGTTAAATTCATATTTTTAAATAAATTTTTAAATCAAAGTTTTACTGTTTAATTTGATTATTTGGTGATTACCATTACCAGACCCAGAGGGCGTTCCGGTGCAGCAGGTGTAGTAATAGCCACCATTACAGGCCCGTCGACTGGATTCAACGCGCCCGTACTGGGCACATCCTTTGACTTGCCACGAATTCTGTTGACAGGCGGAAGTTTCCCAACAGTCCGCGGCAGCATAGGAGACTAAAGCTGCCAAGGAAAGTAATTTCACGATTACTTTCAGCGACATAATGTTACTAGTTGACAAAATTGTTCAAGTATACTCAATAGAAGATGACACTTAATGCAGTCCGCGCTCTTCTGAATATGAACCTAATGTTCCAGATTACACAGTTTTATATCGTTACAGGACTCATTGTAGCATATACCAGCAATTTCCAGTACATTGTTGTTTCGTTTCTGTTATCCAGATGTGATTTTGGCAAGAAAGCAAATAAGATTGTTTTTCCAAAAATAACACATTTACGATATGAAATGCACTTTTGAAAGTTAATAGATATAATGGGATTCCATATTTAAATAATGCAAAGAAGAACTTAACGGGATCTACCTCAATTATGTCGTTATGTATTACAATTGTACAGCAAGGGGTACAATTAGTATTTTCTTGAATGTGAGATCACACTGAATAATCATACAGTACGATCGTATATTATTCACTCATACGGTTATCTAACACTAAATGCTAATGGTTCTTATTATGTAAAAACTTCAGCTAAATGACTTTTGTACTTAACAGTCAATGTCAATATTGACACACTGATTATCTATTGATCATTTCTGAGAAATATTCTTCTAAAGAAAATAACAGATGTGCTCCGATAATGGATAACTAGTATATTTAATTATAAAGTAATTTATTTCTTTTGCAACCAAACCATATTCATATTGGAAAAGTATGGCTACCATTTAACCTGCCTTAAAAAAGTATACTTTTGCCATAAATTTTGTAGGATTTTTGCCTGAATAGGTTTCTGCGTAATGGTAAATCGCGGTGGGCCTAAAAATTAAATCAATCTGCCTAAAACTGAAACTGTATGCCCTATATTGAAACCGTGTCCGGTCGTTTCGCCTTGTCCTTTTCCCCCTTTTTTTTCACCTCGGGGTCTTTTCGCCTCGGGTCCTTTCGCCTTTTGACGTTTCGCCTCGCCATCTTAACGCTCACACAGATGCGCGCGCGCTGCTTATTTGCCCCGTTTAATGGTTACGTTGCTGGAAGTTAGGTTAGGTTAGATTTTAAGAAGCGTGATGTTGCTATTTATTACAGCCTAAACCTTAGTTATAATGCTGGAGTAAACAATACTGCATAATAATATTACTATGTTAAGCTCTTTGTGTCAATTTAACTAGGAAAAACTCATTATCAGAAAATGGCAGCATAAGGTTTGGATTGGTTTGGACAAGGCGAAGATGAGCTTGAAGGCGTGAAGCAGTGAAACCAAACCGAAAAGATAAGCTTCAAAATTCTATACTTGTATAAACATTGGGTTTTAAACTTGTAGAAAATGCAGTGAAAGGTCGCCAATGGCGATATAACACTTCAATCGATACAAATGGAGGCCGCACAGTGTACTATAATTATTGCAAAAAAAAAATCAAACACATGTGTATAATGTCAAATCTCATTCAAACAATAAGTCTGATTATTGATTATATGATATGGATATTATTTACAATACTGGGCTAGGAGTGGTACGCATATACTCGTATATCCCTCCTAACCTGTCATTAAAGACTCCGAATTGAAACATATTGAACGTAAATACAAGGCAATGTCATGGAAAACATCCGTCTGATAAACTGTATCTGTATATATATATATTATCAATTTTTGAATAAATTATTATGGGAATTCATAAACCTTTTATTTCAGGCAAAATATTTGATTTTAAGGCGGATTTTCATTTAAATTTAGACGAACATTTATTAGGCAAAAATCTTACGAAACATTAGGCAAAACTATCATTTTTCAAAGGCGCTTTAATAATAAGCCGAAAAGTATAATACCAGGTATACCATTAACTGTACTTATATTATGATTTCTTCATATGCCTGATTATTCCATGATTATGCCCAGATATTTCAGAAGTCTGTTTATTAAGCAAAAATTGCAAAAATACGTTGGGAAAAATTATACTAAATTTTGACTCAATTCGTAAAAATACCATTTCCGATTTTATATTGCCGAAAAAGTTAAATTAAATGCCTTTCCTCCGGTAACTATATGCTTTTGTTGGTTATACCAGAACATATAATATTCTAAATTCTAACATATATTGTTCAAAATTGTGAATTTTTGTAACACAAAATATATAAGACAATATGTACCGTAGGCGTTTAGGAGAAGGGAGGGCGTTTATTTGAAATATTTAATATTGATACCTACCTATGCTTGTTATTTATAATTAAGTTGAGTATGATTTGGCTTTAGCAGAAATGAGGATTAAATTAATTTTCAACCAAATTTTCACTGATTTTCTGTTATTTTATTTTTATATCAAATTTTTTGCCACTGTTGATTTTGCCAACTACTGTATGAACGGACTTTCGAATTATATTTCTGGAGTGGAGAAAGAATTCAAAAGTATTCTGCTGAGGTTTAATTATTGTCATATTTCTTGAGGTGAATTTAAATGATATTATGCTCGTGCAACTGGATTTGGAGGTCAGATAACACCAGGACAGTGGGACAATCTACCTGGTGCCCATTACAAAAGACACCACTGAATTATCGTTACCTTGAACCAGTACCTAGTGGTGTATCCTTTGATACCAACTGTATCAACACTATTGACGAAATTTAAAAATTCAACACAAATCTGTTCCAGGTGTGTAGTATTTAATCGATTGATAATTATTTGGTACATCATATTCTGCTGAGAACACACCATGCTTACCATAATTTGGTATCATAAAGTTGGCTTCCATTATTTAACATATAACAGTGTTAAATGTTGGCTTTATTCCAAGAACACTTTGAAATAATAAACTAATTATAAAATCCATTGATTTGTGCTGAAAGCAAATTTATTAGGACGTTTAGTTTTGAGTTGCCAAAGATTCTAAATTAGATAAGCAATTCTGTTTTATTATCTTTCATACTGAAACCATTTGTTTCTTACGTTTTTTAAAGCATATATTAAGCTGAATGATATTATCCTGACGGCCTATTTCGGAATAATGTAGCACAATGTTTAAACATTTTGTAACTACTAATTTTGTAATTGTAAATGAACTATACCTGAAGTTTTAATTGAAACCCGTTGTTTTTGGTGTTCGAAACTGAAAACAAAGCTTTATAAACATTAATTATTCAGGACAATTTCTACTATTCCTTTCCATGTCGTCATTATTTTTGCCTTCATTCGATGAAAATTCACACTCTCCAAATTGCAATCAATTATCTTTGAATAAGCCAAAAAATTTGACCGATAATTTCATGTTCCGTTCCGGGCCGTTCCCAGTATTTTTGCACAAGAGTTCGTTTTTAAACACGAGTATATTTACACTCACTTATGAGAAATGTTTGTGGTGGAACTGGTATGAGAAGTACAGCGGGCATTCTATTGGCTTGTCAAATGTAATTTCGCAATTTTATTGAATTCCAAAGCTTCCTTCGTTTATTCAAAAATTGTCGGTTTTGCGGGGTGTGGCTAGATGAATAGAGCATCTACTTTATTGATAAGATGGAGTGTCCGTTCGCCCGACCGTTTGTGTTCGCATAAGTGGACGTAGAGTAGGGTTACAAAAATGTTTTATACGTCAAATTGTCCGTCCAAATCCTTCACATATAATAAGACATTTGCAGCCTAAATATTTTCGATACCTACACCCCATGTGGCCAAAAACTTAAATTGGTCAGTAACTAATAGTTCGTGTGATAGATCAAAAGCTTTTAATTCATGTAAGAAACTCAACGCTGTGTTGCCTATTTAAATATTTTGACCAGCTTACGCAAGTGACCCAAAAAACACCAAAATGATTGAAAATATATTTCATCAGATTTACGAAAGATGCGTGAAGTCACGGTAATGGGGATAGAGGAAAATGTCGAGTGATGTGACGGGACAGAAAATTGAGGAAAAGGAAAGAGACAGGTGAAGTCACGGGTCATGAGATCGAGGGAATGGATAATGGGTGAGGTTTGTGAGCTGTTTAAGAATGGTAAGTGACAAATGCTACGGGTATGGTAAAACGGAGGCGTCAAGCGTTACCAGATTACTGCGGCCGTTTGGAACCTGACCTAACAAAATACAATTAAACTCACCGCAAAATATATTGAACTCGGCAAAAAGCGAACCTTTTCCAAAAAGAAACACCTTGCACCACTCAAACTACTAGGACATCAGGCCGATTTGAGAATTGAAGTGTTTCACGTTCCACGTATCATTTGCTCTCACAGAGGTGAGCAGAGCTGCACAGAGGTAAAATGTTTTTCGGGCTCTGGCATTTTCAAGTTTACCATTGTGCGCTGTGGTTGTTTTACATAGGCCAGAGCTCGACACCAGTATGAAACCATCCATTTTCGGGCTGTGGTAATTCATAAACAACCATTGCGGGCTGTGGACGGCCAAAGCCCGTAGAAACAAAGAATTTCGGGCTCTGGTCGTTTGAAAACGACCATTGCCCGCTGTGGTCGTTTATTTCGCTCAATGACGATTTCGGGCTCTGAGCCTAACATATACATCTATATACACGGCTAGCGGTATGTATGGGAAAAATTCATCGGCTTTTTAAGTTCGGCGGTGAATTAGCAATCATGGAAGCAAAGACGTCCAATATTGCATCTAATATTCTATTTTATTTGTCTGTATTTCATTACCTCTCGAAATAGTTTTCTCAAATATATGTATAACTAAATCTGCTGTTATCAAAAGTAGTAAATTCATTATATTGTTTTCATATTATATTGTTAATTGATAACTGAACGAGAGCATTTTTAAGTCATCTCGAAGTAGTGAGTTGCTTGAGGTAGTTGAATGAGAAAACATGAACTGAAGCTTCTTACTGACTACACCAATTAACAGGTAAAGGTGTTCGGACTGGAGGACCGTAGTTCTGGGTCAACGGCCTTAGTGTCATGAAGTGGAAAGACATCAGTTTTACGGTATGAAAAGCCCTTGTTATTTCCAGGTTTGTTGGAAGCTGCCGATTGTCGAGCCTTATCTTCTTTGGGTACAGCCCAGGCGAATTCCCTGGATGGAAACGTTTCTTCCACGGTCGGGCGATCCCGTTCCAAAAGCCTAACAAAACACAGAACATTTGTCTATAAAACATTTTGGAAAGCACCAAAAATAATGCTTTTTATTTGTACTCACACTCTGATCTCTCGACGAGCATTGGTGCGTAAGTGTTCAATGTCGAAAGATGGTCGATCTTCATTGTTGAGCACCATATTCATAGTGAGTCGAACGTGATTAATCTGCAAAGAAAGCAAATTCCTTTCTTAAAACAAATATCTAAAAAAATCAGGAAAATTAGACACTGCAGGCACACGACCACAGCACTATACATTATTCAATAATTTATTGGGTCAAGAATTAGGCTTCATATTTATTATGCTTTTGCACATGCGCCGAATCAATAGTCTCGCTCACCAACGCCCGAGGCCGCGAAGACGACCCGGATGATACAGGTTGCATGTAGCTCTCATTAAGACAGACAATGACTACACTTCCTCTAAAGTGCAAAGGTCACAAACAGGTCACATCAAAGGCGACCAGTTTGAAACTTCGACCATTTGGTAGGGACCCTCAAAAAAAGCCCAAATTGGCCAACAATGGTGTCAAGAAATCGCAAATTATATTATTCGCAGTGACAACTAGAGCCGCACTTGACGCCACCGCCATACAGATAGTGGGTAAAGGAACTACTTGCGTAAACAACTGATTTTAGAATATTAACTTAACACCGTAAACAATCGAAGGGAATAACCGTTTCACGAAAAAATGAAAATCCTTTTCGTATGCTTGCTTTAATGATTTGAATTAGTTCTATTTTGTATTTTCATCATCGTTTAAGGTACGGAAAGTTTTACCCGTTCAATATCCTGGGAGTCAAATAGGGTGTCGAATACAACTTCCATGTCATGATCGGGATAGACCGATTCGTGATGAATGGGGTCAATACCAAGGCCGCTGAGGCAACCACTGAATGCATCTGGACTTTTCTCGGATCGAAGCTGCATCTTCGGGCAAAATATCATAGTAAGTAGAGCAACGAGTCCTGGAATGGGCGGCATGAGCGTAGTTTCTCTGGAAAAGGAAAAAAACAACAAATATCAAATATTAATCGAAAGCGGAAAATTCCGTACCGGATATATACGAGGTTTGCAGTTTTCATAAATGCGAAAGAATACCTTGCGATGACGTTTCCGGAACGCTGGGATATTCCAACCCCTGCAGCGACAAGCAGTCTTGCAGTCTGACTATAAGGATCTTGATCCAACGATACCGAGTTCACGCTTATTCCATCCACACTAACAGCCTTGATGTGAGCACTAGCTGTCAATGCCTTGAAAGTCATTTCCAGTGGACTAAATGGCCCTCGAAGCAGGTACTAAAATAATGCAATAACATCAACGCATAAAATATCGATGTTACATATTATGTATCAAACAAGCTTTATATAGTGAGCAACGAATAAGAAAATGTTTCCTTACATCATGAATACACTCCTCCATCTGTGGAGCACGCAGCGGTAACGGTGGACAAGATTTGCATAACTGAGATTCATTGTAGCGTTGGATTTGATCCTCCGAAGAATAGAATCCGTGATTGGCTCGGATGTTATTGTTTTCCTGATTTGAACAACAATAATTAAATACTATTGCGATGCGAGCGCGATATAAAATTCAAGAAAGAGCTCTTGGACTACATACCTGTGACTCCTTAGGCTCATCAATTTCTCGCGCCAAATTACCAGAAAGAAGCCTGTGACGAATACCAACATCACGGCCTGGAGACTCTGAGGGGCCAATTCCTTTACCGAAAAGATCACATGCTATGGTACCGTCCACAACGGAATAGACCTTCACAAAAATAAAGATTATTATGAAATTATATATTGTCCATATGCACAGTTTCCAGAACATTTAAATCTCTTATGTCACTTACGAGCATCAACATAATATTCCGATTTTCCGCCAAAACTCCTCCCATAAGAAGTGCTGCTTGTTCATCCCAAGTTCCCGCATATTTCGCCGGTGGCCGGATTCCAACGATTCGACACTTCATAGCCTTTTTGAACAAAGCTTAGGTTATACTAGTAATTGTTCGAATACCTCCCCTCACTCCACAAGGTCGGGAAAAAACTTACCAAACCAGGATATTTATGAATTCCGCTTCGAATCATTTTCTGATTAAATTCGTAGCAATTGTGTGGTTTTCTCCACATACTGACGCCTAAGTCAACGAGTAAAACCTATACAGGGGGAATAATAAGAAGGATTTAATATTCATAATCTGCATACAAGTAGTTGTAATGAAAGGATGAATATCTGTAGTAAGTTAACTTTAGAAAAGACACTTTATTGTTACAGATTACTGTTAATTTTAATTTGGCTAATTTTTGCGATTGTTTGAGGGAATAGGAATAACTGTTCCTTTCCGATTAGGATTATTACTATGCTGTATGCATCAGAGTTCAGAGTACTACGTCAAAGTCTATGTAACAACTGAAGAAAGCAAAAAGTGAAAACACTTAATAATGTATATAGGTTCTATCTATATATCTGAACATACCAGCATATCAAAGTTGTCGGAAACATAGTCGATGCGGGCTCGGTATGGGTCGCCATCCCTGAGAGTAATACAAAATCCACCAGGAACAGGAGTGGTAACCACAGAACAAACGTTAACATGCTGCATCAGAAGTGTTTGAATATCGTTCAGCTTGGCAGATTCCTTCTTGTACACCACCCAGAACTCGGCTGGATTGGAGACCTACAGAAACAAAGATGACATAAGTAAGCAACGCACGTCTATTCCGCCAGCACACTGCTTTTCTTCACATTGTCAATATAACAGGTAACAGGTAGTGATTGTGATGAAAGAGATTACACACTAATTGCTACATACATAGGTCACAGTAACAATATAGTCATTCTTAGCCACACTTGGTAGCTCACAAGCTGGAGGGGACTTAATACGAACAAGACTGTCCAGTCTTCCAAGCTCTTCATCCCGGATCGCGTAGGACGCATCAGACCTAAAAAAGAAACAAACCAGAACCATTCCTTAGTTTCTCTCAAATGTATATACTTATTCATACAGATTTCACTAATTTCTGAAACATTCAAGAAATCCATCCACTATCGAACTGTCGCAGCATGGAATAATCTCCCTAAGGAAACTCAATTTGACATCTATACTAATGGTGAAGTGTATAATTTCGTTAAATTTAAACAATATATTTTTTAACTTATATGTATCACTACGTACCGAATAGTACTACTAATTTGTATCATCTAATACCAACATACTATTTTAGCTTTAACCCATTTGTAGCCTAATCTAAGAGTTTATTCAACATCATAGTGTCCGTGAGCGGAAACCAGCATGAACTGTCATTCGGCTGTTCAACCTTTCTTGTACTTGTACCTGAATAGCTGTAACTCATTTATTGACATTTTAAATAATAAGGCAAATCAAATCAAAGCTACAGACGGACAGACACACGACATGGGATTATTCCACAAGACCTTCTGGTCTAATTCATAGGAGTACATACTTTACTCTTTACTACATAGACAGATTCTTTTGTCTAATCTTTATTTGAATTGAAACTGAACTTTTGAACTTTGGTTTTTACATAGGATTAGGATTAAGGATTCGTAAGAAGGAATTAGAAAGCTTTACAATAACACTACGATATACACATTTTGTTTTAATGTTTTTATTTACTTACGGCGTACAAACTATAGAAATATGGCCGGTGAACAGATAAGACTAAAAAATACTACGACGGTTAATTAAAAACTTCTCTGAGGCCTAACCTAAAACCCCCTGACCCCTGACCAAACGGAAAAGCATAATTGGCCTTTGTTATCGACAAATATGTGCATATTGTAAATAGTATAGAATAATGGGTAAATAATAACGTATATTCGAACTAAAATATAAAACACGGCGGAATTGGACTATGTATTATGAAACGTGGCGGAGATACTAGGTTAGGTACCCATATCGCATTGTATTTTGTCGCTTGTCTTTATATGCTGTGCGCAGATTAGATGACTCATGCCATATGTACACATGACAATAGAATAATGCGTTTATGACTATTTTGTCTGTGACTAATACTCACAGGATGGCGATGGGTAACCCGGGATTTTTGTGACTGTATATATGCTATGTATGTCATATGTAATTGTAACTATATAAAATTACAATCAAGGTTTAATTTATTAGGAATATTTATCTATTAGATACACGAAATATATAGTTTACCTTGAATCAATAGATAATTAATGTATAACAATCAACAATTACCGTGTATATTTTTGTCGTTTTTGGAAACTGTCCGATCCGCTTTAAATATGAAAAATCTCCTCCACAAATATCTGTGTCTTGTGCAAATTTTAAATGCTTTTGTTTCAATTTCAATCACTGCTTATGAGGTCGGATTCAGATCTTATCTGCTATTAAACTTTTATAATACATATGTGACTCACCAGTCAGTTGTGTCAGTGTAACCGATTTTTTTGCACAGATTTAGCATTTTTTATTTCTGCATAATTCTTCGTATGTACTTCGTATGTATGTATTGCATTGGTGCCGGTGCCATTATTGTGTCAATTTATAGCGTCAGGCGTCGTGTGCATTCTACATATGTCGTCTAATGCAGTCTAAAAGCTGAGCCATCTTCACGGAATTTGAAATCAGGGTCCTAAGAAAGTAATTTACTGCTGTCAGCTGTTTCTTAAATTTACAAATATTAAATGACATTTATAAATTATTGATAATTTACAATAATTTACAAGAAAAAAGTGAATACATATTATACTACTGACAGGATGTTGATATGGCTTTTAGTATGGGAAGAGTGATGAAAATAAATAAAAATGTGTAAGGTTTGAAGTGTATACAAAAATTTAAGGGTTCTTTGGTATTGACTCTGTTTATTTCTGCTGTAGCGCGCGCAGTGGCGCAGAGCTCAGATAACAATATAGTATAAAGCATATTAGCACTTGGCACAGACGTGATACAAATGAGTTCTGACGGAGTACGTGAATATTTAGGCTGAAACGTGCGCTCAGGAATCAAAGATTAAAGATTCCACCCTTAAGGATCTTAAGGGTCTTGTAAACGTTTTGGCTATGCTAAACAGCCATAAGATATTGATTTGCGCGATTAGCTACTTCTCCGTCAATACTAAACGTAGAGACTTGTGGTTTGTTGCTATGGACATTTAACATTTTGCATAATCAATAACATATCGTATTTACTTCTTGATTGATTCTTTCCGACGATATATAGGCGTATAAATATTTGTGTTACTCAAATTATCATATATACACCCGAACCTTGTACCGTTAAACGTTGGTATGTCATTGCAATTGATGAATAACGCTATTTATTTATGAGCCTGAATATAGGATGATATATGACTGATGTTCGATGGGTTCAGCATTCATTACAGCATTATCTCCCCGCCTTGTCCCAGCTACTCAGAAGTACCTAATGAATAATTGGAAAACCCAGCCGTTGTCCGCCTCCTCCCAATGAAACGGTAATGGACGATCTTCCTGAGTTCCATCCTTCAATAAGAATCCATTCTACTCAGGAATTATCCCAATTTGTTCAATGTCTCTGAGAACAATGCAGATTTCAGATTTCATTCTACAAATTGATCTCCCATTAGTTTGTCTTCACAAAGACTCCCGGAACCATTTTAGGGACAGTGGCAGCCAATCCAATTTTTCTTGTCCTGTATTAAATACAAATATAGAAGTCATCCCTCATCCAATAAATGTATCTGCATTCTGCAATGCAAGAAGGTTTGCGGTCATTTCGCGTCGGAAAACTCTGATATTAGAACTATGAGATTGTTTTCAACATAAATGTCGATTAACATTAGAATTAGCGTGATAAAAGGCCCAACCCAAGACTTGTTTTGACCAGTGGTAAGGGTGATTATATTTACGAATTTAGCCTATCAATAGTGACCTGGACGATAAACTGGGACGGAATTGACCGTTGCCACAATGCGCGAGGGGGTCCTTTCAACTTTCCACCCTCTGAAAGTCTCTTTCAAGCGATCACGTTGAAAAATGAGGGGTTGTCTCTCAAGAGGCCCATTGTAAAAATTAACAACTGCATCTTCGCTAAAGTGAACCAATTAATCTTTCCCTAAAACATGGAGCATTTATAGCTACGAGAAACTACAAGCGAAACTCGGCGAAATACGGAATAACAATAGATAACCATTCGTCCCTGTTCATTTCCATTGTGCATCCAAATGGTATAAATATATCAACGATTAAATTTAGTCCTATGCTGACAAGTATTGACAAATAATTTAGAATTTTAGGTTTTTCTTCTTATCAAATTTATGTTTTACTTAACCTAATCCTACCCTCCTTTTACTATGTATTTCAATTTGTCTGCAATTTTGTGTATATTCAAGTCTAATATTTACCAATTTGATACACCTTCTATGGTATGTCTGTAATTTCATGGCTAAAATTATAACTTTTTGTATTGAGATAGGTAGTACCTGATCTTTCAAGCAAAACCCAAAAATTTCTGTACATAAGGTATACCTATACATGCAGAACATGAGATCTCTGTTTGCGCCCTGTGATTCTATAATCCATAAAATGGGAGTGATTATAACAACAAAATTCAACCGTGTAATTACGGATGAGTCACATGCTCATAGTTTGCCATTTCGTGTACGATATATTTTGCACATGGAAAAAGTAGGTGTCTTTTTCTGGAACCCCAACTCATTTAATTACACAAATTATAGGTTGCTCTTGTCAATTATAGTATTAGTCATGTCTTTAATATGCGAACCTTTCCTTGATCCAGGATATTCTTTGTTGTTATTTTTCAGTTTTGGGAAATAATTGGAGAGTGGGTAGGAATTGAAAGGTTTGGTATATCTATCGTATGACTAATTTTGATTTTAAATTCATAGACAGGTATTTGGATTATCCATGCTTGAATTTACAATTCGCATAGTTATTAGTTATCATGTTAATTCTAGCCTTTGGCCTAATAAACTTGCTCACAGAATAAGTATACCTATAGATTCTGAATTTGAGATTTTGAATGCATTCATATTGGAATAATAATCGGAATTAATGAAACATCTGAAATTCTCGATACATTCCGCTCGTTGAGGCAGGAAAACCTTTTAAATTATTCCGAATGAATCACCCATACAGACAAACTTATACCTATTAATAATAACAAAATATTCGCAATTTGATACCGCTTGACTTTGTGATCTACGGGCTATAGATTTTAGACTGCCTTGGCGAGTATTGAGTTTGGCAAATTACGTGGATTAAATTTCTTAGATGGTGCCGATCAGCTTTATTCCAGTAAGTAGTGTAACCAAAGTAGAATAGTATAACCAAAGCGGAGACTGACATCTCTTCATGTGGCGTGTGTTCTACAGCCACGAGAGAACAATTATTTAGTTCGTCATTTTAAACCCCATTACCCGTGTATTCATCTAGTACACGGAATCGGGACTAGCCTTATATTTTGACAGTTGACAGTTTTGCTAAACAATCCCGAACCCGGTGTACATTGGTTTCCAGGTCCAATTGAAGCGTGGCCTGGACACGTGCCCCGCGTTTTGGTTCTGTCAGAAGCCGGATGTATGAGACAAAAGAAGCCTTTGTAACATGGATGAAGCTCGGTGGCTCTCGTTGGGATTAATAACCCTTTTGACAGTCTTTGTCACCCTCACCCCTACGTCATCTCCGCAATTCCGCGAGGACATTTAGCAGCAAATTCCAAATTTCAGAGAATGCCCTGTTTTCTTTATACTGGATTTATAATTACTCATTTAAGGAGGTTATATACTGAAACAGTTACAACAACGCAAGCGAAGTTTACACTGCACGAGCTTGATTACAACCAGTTACGATTTACAATGTACGCAAAACTGTCAGAACAAAGAGACAAAATGGAGAGTTACAATGAAAGCGGGTTATAACGACAGGTAAGAAATGAACTTGAAATGATATAAACAGGTTACAATTTACTATTAAAGTGAATGATTACACGCTGAATGCTTGCCACAGGCTACCAGAGGTGCGAATGCTGTGTAACTGGTTACAAAGGACGAAGTCTACAAATGACGTCTTTCGAAGAGCCTCACAGTGGTCGAATTTCGAATTGCCTTGTCTCCAACCCGACGAATTGTCGTGGATTTAGGTTAGCCTACCCGCTCCCAGCATTCATGGTCCCCACTTGCACCGCACTTCAGTTCTTTTGCTCCGACAGACGAACGTGCAGAAGTGAGAATTACTACATCAGACCGTATTTTTCAATGATTGAGTCAGGGGAAGGCACTGCAGATGCAACTTCCTTGATGGGATCCCGATCCGAGTACTGAGGTACTTGACTTTTGCTTTCGCTACACTGCACTGCACAGAGTACTCTACAGTTCGCTCTTGTGACTTGTCAAGTGTCCAGCCAAATTCGAGATTCTATGAACCCTATAAATGCAAGGGCAGTGCCCAATAGAATCATGAATATGTTATGGTACACAATTGAGTTTGCGATGGGAACTAATAGTAATTTCCGTTTTAATGATGCTTAATAATTACTCCTGTGTCTTTTTTCTATTAACTAGTTCCGCCTAGAGCTGCGTTAATGTATGTAGTTTCAACGCAATGATATATATGCTTAAGGGTGTTGTATACAAATATCGGCTATACAGGGTGCCCCACGGATATGTCCGATCGTCCGGCCGCAGAGATGGGAATTGCAAACCCGATGGAGCGC
>JAQFYT010000360.1:0-27036 GCA_034694925.1 Ceratophysella denticulata
CACCCCCTCCCACCCTCTCCACGCACTCCCGAGCAATCCGAGCAGTGCAGAGGTCTCTGAGACGAGGCGACGCCGTGGGAGACCTCCGAAGCAGGACACCTCGCCTGGGGCGAGGAAGGTTCTCGAGCTCCGAGCTGAGAAGAGTCCCGAGCGTCGTGTGGGGACTCGAGGGGGACCCATGAACCCCGGCTTCAAGTGGGTCTACTCCAGAGAAGAACTCGAGAGCCTCTACAAGGTAAAGGTAAAGACTGGACTTGTCAGAATCTCCGTCAGAATAGCCGCATAGTCTGACCTTCTCTTGGTTTGGGCAGGAGTTTCTGGTGAAGAGAACGGACCTGGACTTGGGAGCTGAGGAAACCTCGGTTTGGTGCATTTCGGACGGTGGGAGGGGGAGTGTGATTCTGAGCGAGTACGAGCCCTTCCTCAATCAGAGCACCCGCCAGTTGTTCCATGTCTCCAACTGGGAACAACCACTCCCCAACGGATCAACACGGAAATACGGAACAAAGGTTCGCACGTCTTCTGACTGATCTCCACTCCAGTACCTACGAACTACTGTAAGTATGGATAAGTCCTTAGTGCATATGAATGATGGAGGTTTTGATTGCAGAGCCTCAAAGTGGAGACCTGTCTCTTGTACCAGACCTACATGCCTGTCTACGTGACTCGGCTCATTGACCAGCCGGACATGTCCGTTGTGAAGTACTGGAAGGACCGGAGGACTCTGGTGTACGTCCTCCTCTGACACTCATAATGGAAACTCCCTTATCCATCTATCCATGTCTCTAACCCGCGTCTGTCCTGATTCCACACAGGCCCCTCATGTACATCTACCAGACTGCTCTCGAGATCGGCCACGTGTTCCGGGACTGCCTCCAGACTCTCATTCATCAGGCCACTGACCCCAGCTTCCTGGACAGAGTCATCCTGGACACCTCCAACACCAGCACACGTAAGTCCTCTGTACTTTTATTCAATCTCGAGTCTCGTCTAATCATCCGACCGAGTGGTTGGAAGAAGTACTAATTACGGATTGTGTCTGAAACACGGATCAGGGATTACGAGACTCCGGGGTAGTTGGGCGGAAATGGAGCGCTTGATCAAGGACGGGTGCGTCAGGATCCTCAAATGCCCCAAATGGGAAACTGGATCTTGGGTAAGGCCATGTCTCCTCTACGAAGAACCATCCACAGATCTCTCTCTCTTTACTCTAATCTTGAATACGTACATAGATTCAATTCATGAAGTACTCGAGAACGGCATATAGTGGGAAGAACCTGGACAAGTCCAAGGCCTGTCTCACCTGCATGTCCCATTCTCCGCATCGACTCGTCACATTCCATGAACCGCTCTACAACAACCTCACACTCGAGCAGATCCCGGACGAGGAGTCTGACTTCTCTGACAGGCCCATCCAGGTGAGTCCAGCCAGATGATTTCTACCAAATCAGATATGAACGGAGTGAGGTTGTTTATGCTTTCGTTCTTGTTCACTAGGGAATTCCTCTCTGCTCGAACTGCACGACGATGGTCCGTGACTTCCACTCACTCTACCATGTCCGCTTCCATCTCCTGGCCACTGTCCAGCTCCGAGTCCAGACCTTCCTTCAGAGCGGAATGACCCAACTCAGTCCCACGAACCTCATTGAGCATTTACTGAATGACACGGACTGGTATGAGCAGGTAATCTCTTCCGTCCATCCCTCAAGAACCCTCACTCAATCAAAGCCTTGTCAGTCTCATTTATTTGGATGTATCTAATGATTCTCTTTCCTTGTTGTTCTGCTGTTAATTAGATGCTGCTGGACTTCCAGATCTTGTTAGCGCGAGCACGGAAGGACGGTGATGTGTTGGCTAAATGGGCGGCTTCTTCTGAGAACCTCCGACAGCCCAGTCATCACAGCACCAGCCCCAAGAAAGAAAACAATCCCAGGACTTACAAACGCGGGCGTCCGCCGCGCTCCTCAACTACTCCAAGTGTCCCAGATGTCGTCTTGCCGGATCAGAGAAGTCAGGACGACGGACTTGAGAAGAACCAGAATTCCGGAGAAGAGGAGGTGGATGCTTAGTTGAGTCCTTGTTTTTAAATGAATTGAGAGCATGCTACGAGTCAGGAGTGAGTGGTCCCTGACTTGCCCTCACTCACTCAAGGGATCACTGGGTTTATTGATATAGGTCTACATTTGTGTACAACGTACGTGCAAAGGAGCTCAAAAAATATTCCACATTCCACATTAATTGAATTCGATAGTCTATTTATTCCATAATAATATATTCATGGATTACCAATATTTCTACTTGAATGTGCTGACGAGAGGACCTAGTTTTGAACTCCTTATCTCTGGATAACAATGACAATAAATAATACAATGAATCAGCTCATGACTCTCACGTGTTTGGCCTAATTTAAGCTCAATCCATCCAAGTCCTTGAATCGAATTCTTAGGATTTAGGACGCGTTTCCATTTTCTATCATACATACCTCCTTGGCTTGAGCGTGTTGAAATTCGACCAATGACGGAGTACCTACTTATAATTAGTTCTGCCACACATTCGGAGTTTAGTCCTCCAAATCCTTGTCTATTCCAATGATTCAGTATGTGAGAACGACGAAAGACAGAATTAATGACGGCCTGACATTGGTCCAACGGAAAATCTCTTCTTTGGGACGCCACTTGCACAGGCACACGTCAAGAACAACGTCAAGGCCTCATCTCGATCAACAGGCGCAACGGTTGCCCTTGCAGAGATCAGAAAATTCAACAAATATCTCCTTGGAATCTCTATGATGTACCAATTCTGGAATTCTGTCCGTTGGAACGCTTGGAACGCTCTGAGACTGGTAAAAGAATTGGGGCAGCGTCTTCATCAGCATACGGGCGCGAGAACATGTCAGGATCTTTCCTGATACCGCGCATAAGTATCGGAATCCAGCGCGGTAACTCGAGAAGGGACACGTCCACGATTTCTCGATGTCCAAAATGTAATGAAATTTTTTAATTATCAATGATAGAATCGTAAGTAGAAGACTGAATACATCGTTGTACTAAATGGAAAATAGGTATTCAATTAAGAAATAAATATGCGTCCATCGGTGAGTGTAACGTGGTTTGCTTCCGCTCCATAATTGGGAATAGGTACATTATTGTAGCTTGTTTACTATAAATACATGGCGGCTTTTCGTTTGCGGAAATTCTCATTTTTGACACTTGGGGGAAGGAAGCTGAGGAATGCTTTGATGAGGAATGAGAAGATGGAATCGGGGCACTTGGGGTACAACTCCTCACACTCCGAGTTGTTCCCAATTCCACGGATCATGGCATTCCGAAATGGAGCTGGGATTCCAACAACCTCCTTACTGAAAACCAAATAAGAAATAGGAAATAAAACATGCGTGGACAAGAGTGGGTGACTGAACTGGGTCATTGGGTACCTGACCACGGCGTAGAGCTGGACGAGGGGTTGGGGGAGGTAGTAGAGGACGCCGTGGGCGGAGCAGAGCAGGAGCGGCGTGCAGTCCTCCGGAGCCAAGTCTGCTTCCTCGAAGAACCCCAGCATGGTCTGCGTCAAGGACGGAGCCTCTGCTTGCTCCAAGCTCATGAGGCCATTCAAGAAGGTGGCCAGGAAGTCAGGCTGAGGCTCCATGCGTGGAGAGCCGAAGCGGTGGAGGGTGTTCGGCGGACTGCCTGTCACGTACTTCTTGGACGGAACTCCGAAGAAGTACCCGAACGGAGCCGTGATCATGCTCAGGAAAACAATAATCCCCAAACTGAGGGTGAGGATGACGGACGTGAGTCCGGCAATCGGCCGATTGAAAATGTTGGCAATGTCGTAGGGCAGGGACATTTTCATGCCCATGCTCAAGGGCTCCACGTACTGAGCCTTCCCGTCCGCCCCACTCCGAAGTCCGCTGAGGAGAAGGAGCAGAATACAGAGTGCTGAGACCAATGTCCCCATGCTTCGCCTCATGACCTTGGACTTGAACTGACTGAGTTCAAGCCCTCATCCTCGAACCCTGCCTTCCGTGGAGTGCTCCCAGTGTCCCAGGACCAATTAAGGATCTATATTTAGGAATGAGCTCAAGGAATGAAGAACCTAATTACCTACTCATTTCATTTCATGGGGACAAGTGTAGATCCGAGGGTTTGGGGTGGGAAGAGAGCCAAGGGCGAGGAAGGGATGCCTTGGCCTGGGAGGGTGTTCTTCTCCTCCCTGCTTCTTCCAGCTTCAAGCTTCACAGCCTCAGAATCGACCAAAATAACTTTCTTCACTTTCTCCCTCTCTTCTCTCTCACTGTTCGATCCCTATTCCTATCATCCCATCTCCCCATCTCTGCTAATCCTGGCTAATGCTCACTTTGTGTTCCTCCAATAATCAGAGAAACTCGAGTTCCGTGTCTAAATACATAATATACTCCTTTTGCCTCAAACACACCAAGTTATGGCATTTGAATACAAAGCTGAATTTCTGTAGTAAATATATAAGGCGATTGTTATGCAATTTACTGACTCATGCTGTTTCAATGAATAATATTTGGTAGTGAGAAATGTGGATTTCGTAAACCTTGGTTTGATTAGATTTTCCAGGACGTGGCAGATCTGATTTCCTGCTCTATAATTATGTGTAATTACGTATGCATGTACTTACTTATTGAGTATTCTGCATTAAATAGTAGGTAGGTATGTACTCAGAACGGTAGGATCAGAGTTCGAGCTCTGCTACTCCTCTGTTTGCTCTGAATAGACAAGGAGTGACTATCTGCATCTCTGCTTGGTGTGGTACCTACACAAAGTATTACAAAACAATTGTGTATTGTCAGGAAGTAAATCAACATGAATGGAGGGTGTACTCGGAGATAGTATGGAAGAGCATCAAGAGCGTCTCTGTATTCCAACCACCAATGAGACTAGAAATAGAGAGTCAATGAGGTCGTGGCCCCTTGTTGACCTCTTTCAATGAGCGGCTCCTGGGTCCTGGGAGTAGTTGAGTAGAGATACAAGATAGTCCTTATCTTCCAGTCGTGTAAATACATAGACGCCTCTGCCTCGGCTTCGGTCTCTTATTTACACCCAAAAAACGAGATCTCGTGGCTCAAATCCTGGCTATGAAACGGACAGTACATAACTACGCTACGTATTTCCATATCCCCAATTCTAGAATTAAGCTAAATAAAAGGTGATAGAGAGGAGGTCACTATAAAGCATCCATGTCCAGAGCTGATTTGAATCCAGAGAGTTTCACTGCTCTTCTCTTGGATTGGAACAGAACTAGGCCTCAAATTAAACTCACCCATCATCATTACAAAGAACTTCCAAGTGATCTGCTGGACTCTCCCTAATAAGCAAACCAATTAAATAAGAAGCAAGATGAAGTCTGGACTTCATGGGTCCTTGCTCATGTTCCTGCTCGGAATTATTCGGACCACTCGCTCTGACCCTCAGTTGGCCGGAAGTAAGTTCAACATTCTCCATTGTACAACTAAGAATTCTCCGGATTTCGACTCATAACACTTATTGCGGGCTTGTCTGCATGTCCCAGATTTACAGTACATTTACTCCAAAGTGGATCCAGAGATCCAGGCTCAAGCTGCCACTGGAGTCATTCAGCGACTCCTGCCTCAAAGATGGAACGAGTTCGTGGTCAGAATTGTGCCCGGACTCACTCCGTCCGTCTACCAAGACGCCTTTTCCGTACTGAGCTCTTATGAAACATATCTTATGCCTGCCATAATGGCTGTTGTTGTGTCTAATCGGGTGTGTACTAGGTGGAATGGGACGAGGGGACAGAGAAGGTGGTTCTGAGTGGGACGACGGGGGTGAGTGCTCTGCTGGGACTCAACCAGTACTTGAAGTACTCCTGCAATGCCCAGGTCACCTGGCAAGGTCACCAACTCTCCCTCCCACAACCACTTCCCAGGGTCTCCCTCACCAAACTCATTGTGGACAGGTACTTCTGCCTCAACGCTCTCATCCCCCTTTCCGCTAGCGGAATCTATATTCCGTGAACCCTGCTTCCATTAAAGCTATTCTAGAGCTCTCTAGAATGCTGAAACATAGTTAGTCTATAGTTAGTCTCTTATCTTCCGAGCAGGTTCCGGTACTACGAGAACGTGTGCACGGACTCCTACTCCTTCGCCTGGTGGCAATGGGGGAACTGGGAAGCTCAGATCGACTGGATGGCTCTGTCCGGCATCAACCTCCCCCTCGCGTTCACGGGCCAGGAAGGGATTTGGCAGAAGGTCTACCGCTCACTCGGGTTGCCACAGAGCGACCTGGACGACTACCTCACGGGACCCGCTTTCCTCGCCTGGTACAACCTCCCAACCAAACATATTCCGAGATCGGTTAATGGCATCAAGCGATAGTTAATTTCTGATGTGTTCGGGCGTCTGGAGGTGGCGAATGGGGAATTTGCAGAAATGGGGAGGTCCGGTGTCCCAGGCCTTCGTGGCCAACAAGCTCCTCCTCCTGAAGACGATCACGAGGCGGATGAGGGATCTGGGAATGACGCCAGTGCTCCCCGCCTTTTCCGGAAACGTCCCTGCGGCCCTCACGAACCTCTTCCCGAACAGCACCTTTCTCCAGCATCCCGAGTGGGCCCGATTCAACGCCACTTACTCCAGGCTCGTAGTCCACACTTTCATAATGGAACAGAACAAATGGTCTCTCATTTCTCGGTAGGTAAATACTCACGCAGAAATGCTGTTTTTCTGACAGAACCTCGATGCTGGACCCGACTGATCCGCTCTTCCTCGAAATCGGACAAAGGTTCATGACCCAGGTACTCATAGGAGACTCACTGCTTTGAATTCGAATGCTCTGATCTCTATAACCGCATTTCGATCCTGACTGTTCAGATGATTACCGAGATTGGAACAGACCACGTCTACAATTGCGACACGTTCAATGAAAACCCCCCACCCCACTCAGAACTGGACTTCCTGCGCGGAGTAGCAAAGGCAACGTTCAAGTCAATGATCTTAGCGGACCCCAAAGCTGTCTGGTATGGAAAAACTTGGAGAAATACTACGTGGACACCAGGGTCGTGTCATTTCTCCGCCTACCTTCCGATTTCGTACATTTTCGGGGAAAGCACTGAAAGTACGCGGTGAAAGCACGCGACCTTGGTTCCCCCTCCTATGTAGAAGTTCATCCAAGCATCCAGGAGTGTTCTCACATGTTGTGTTCTGTTGAAATATCTGTGGTGACATAGGATGCTCCAGGGTTGGGTCTTCACGGACACCGGCTTCTGGACAAAGCCCAGAGTACAGAGTTACTTGAGCGGGGTGGAAGTTGTACGTCTTAAATTGGATCAAATCCAGTGATGATAGTCAATGTATATATTTAGATGTATTGAGTACACTTGTTTTGTTGTGCCCCTTTGTTTTGTCAGGGAAATCTGATTGTGCTGGACCTGTTTGCGGAAACGAAGCCGTTGTTCAGTGAGTTTGAGTCCTTCTACAACCACTCCTTCATTTGGTGTCAGCTCCATAACTTCGGTGGGACTCTGAACCTCTTCGGAGGACTCGAGTCCATCAACAAGGTAACATCAAGAGTTTCATCCCAGCCTCATAAATATCAACACATTTCAATCCTTTCATTTCAATTGACAGAAATTGCCCGAGGCTCGTAGAACTGCTCGACCCGGAACCTTGATAGGAACCGGGAACACTCCCGAAGGAATTTTCCAGAACTACGTCATGTACGAGTTCATGACTGAAATGAGTCTGCATGAAGGGCCTGTGGATACTCTGACCTGGTAAGCCCCATCCATGGCTCATCAACTAATCAATCAAGTAGTCGATACAAATCCAACATCGGTTCCTGTTCGCAGGATTTCCAATTATGCCAAGAGACGCTATGGGAATCAGAGTCCGTTCCTCCAAAATGCCTGGGCTATTCTCCAGGTAGGTATTCTGACTTCCAATGACCTCTACATGTCTGGGTCTATTACTCAATCCACGTGGACTCAATTACGGAATTTAATTTATTCTCTGGTTTCCACAGAAAGGGGTTTACAATGCTCCACGTGGCTGGGTCAACCATGGATCCACTATTCTCACTGGGCGACCCAAGCCTGGAAACACGGAACACGTCAGTCTCAACTCCAACTCTGATATGCACTAGATTTCTGCATGTTCTACGTGTAACCAATCCTTTATTGTTTGAGCCTTAGCTTTGGTACGACCGAAATGACCTGAAATTAGTGCTTCGTAACTTTCTGGCGGCTTCCAAGTCGGGGATTTCGGACTCCGCTCTCTACGAACTCGACTTGGTGGACTTCACGAGACAATTCCTGATTGCCCTGGGTGGACTCCAGTACGAAGACATGATGAAGGCATTCGAGGCCAACAACACGACCCATTTCATGTTAGCTCTTCTATCCTCATTCCAGTACTAACAATAATACATAGTTACTCAATCCAGGGCTCTGTTCATTGTGGTCGTAGGAAGTCGAGTCGGGGTTTGTTGAGTGTTTTGGACGACCTTGAAGCCATTTTGAGTACAAGTGAGGCCTTTCTCCTCGGAACCTGGGTTGCGGCCGCGGAGAGTTGGGGAGAGTCCGCAGAGGTCCGTGATCTATTCTTTGGAACTCTGATTCGAGACAATGAACTCTCAATCATCTCAGACACTAATAGCCCCAAACGGTGCATTATGGGGCCATGTGCACCGCGTTTCAATCACACTTCTGTCACACGACCCCATTTCTAACAACCATAAACGACCTTTACTGCATAGTCTGATTGATAGCCTTATTGTGTTTCATAGGAGAAAGCAGTCCTTCGCTTCAATGCCCTCAATCAAATCAGTCTCTGGGGACCCCACGGAGAGATCCTGGACTATGCCAACAAACAGTGGTCAGGTACGAGTAATAGGCTATTAAAGACTTAATCACAATTGATAGCCTGTGTTTCGGTGGAGTGATTTCTCATAATTACAATTATTCTCTGGGATGGTGGACAGGTGTGGTTTCACATTACTTCAAGCCGCGCTGGGAGCTTTTTATTTCTGAGCTCGAAAGTTGTCTGGGAGCCTCCGTGCCGTTCAATAGCACGGTCTTCGAGCGGAAAGTGTTCACGGAAGTCGAGACTCCGTTCACGCTCCTTCCAGAAAACTCTTTCCCCACGCTTCCGTCAGGTAAGGAACAAACAAAAGCACTAAAATATGAATGCCCAATCTTCCCAAGTGGGTGGCTCTTCCTTCTCCCTCAAATTCAAATACCCAAATGCATCTAATGTCTCGAGATGAATGACACGGCTCATGCTGGGAGATCCCTACGCCCCACCCGCCTGTCAAAACTCATCATAACTCTCTTATTATTCCTATCTATTCTGATTCTGTTTTTCATGATTCAGGAAATAGCCTCGAGCAAGCTGCTCGAATTTACGAGCGATGGAGTCGGACTTACTCTCGTCTCCTGGCTGCTTCCAGTCAACAACCTCCCTCTCCTCCTAATCCCAACATCTATCCACACAAATTCAAAAACTTTAAACAAACTCTGTACTTCTAATTAGCTTCTATGCAATCGTCTATTTCCTCTTCCATTTAATAGCGGGAACCTTGTGAGAATCGTCATTTGGCTATTCTAATATTCTAATTTACTTGTATTCTGGATACCCTGTAACTTGATTCTACACTTAAATAAACATCAATCAATCAATAACCTATGTTTGTATTTATTTATCTAATGAGTCCTTTCTAAAATCAGTCCTCCAATATCACAATCCCCAGTCGTTCCAGGTCTGAAATTCAAAATTGGAGAAAATGGATTTGATTGGTGGGATTTAGGAG
Organism: Ceratophysella denticulata; assembly: GCA_034694925.1. Lineage (NCBI taxonomy): Eukaryota > Metazoa > Arthropoda > Collembola > Poduromorpha > Hypogastruridae > Ceratophysella > Ceratophysella denticulata. The sequence continues at coordinate 9,792 of JAQFYT010000360.1, forward strand.
AGCGACGAAATGGCGGTCCACAACCCACGACGTCGAGGGTGGAGGGGCGGGTTTTCTGGTCTGGCTCCTCAAAATGGCCGCCACACGGAATATCCACACCCTACACGACGACGACGGCTTCACGAAATACACAGCGGAAGAACCGACGAGAAAAGCAACCTGCAATGAACGTATACGTCGTTGTACACGTACATTGGAACGTTTGGGCACGTGTAGACCTACTCTTCACACACCGCAGCAACCAACAACAAAGGACAAGCTTGTGTCGTGTCGTCGTCATCATGCTCCACAGCGGCAAGTCCTGGCAGATTCTGTCAACTGGTGTCAACTCAACTTTCATGGAGCTATGGACAAGTGAGAGTGACAAGGTGATGGACAGACATTTGGACCGGAAACTGGATATCTTCTGAACACAACCATCCAGCTGTATTCTCGCATCGCATCACCAATCACCACGACGATTCCTGGACCGAGCCCTGACTCCCACAGGGTCGACTGAGGACAGGTCAGAGCATCACTTTACGCAACTACTTAATTATTATTGGTAATATGTGTTGGTTATGTACAGGTAACCAAACCAAAGTCATCATAGTGTTACCAATCAAGTAGATGTTGGACGTTACTGGGTAGGGATTGGAGTAGTAAGGTATTGAGCATTGATTACGTTTACGGCCCTCGTTTGGGCTCCAGGCAATTAATGCTTGACTTTGAAATAACATAACAGAGTTTTATTGGTAGCTTTAGATAAATGAGGAAAGGACGTTATGTGGTTGGAAATAATTCCCTGGCTTATTTTGTGACATATTTATTGGGAGATCCAGGAGCTCTCCATTTATATTTATTTCAGCGTTTCTTCCCTCGCACTTGTCTCGAGAGCGAGATGAGATTGGAGTCCAAGCAAGTCCAATAATTGTCCAGCAGATCCAGAGATCCCGATAATGGGCTCAATGCTCAACAGCCACGACGGCCCAAGAGAACTTCTTGAAGGACTTCCAATGACGGAATCTCTACTTTCCTTTGCCTCCTTCGCCCCACAACTCAACATTCAGCAGCATCATCTCAATCCTCACTCACTCCAAGGAAAACACGAATTATCGTAATTACCAACTCCAGTCCCCACATCTGGACAGACGTGATTCCGATGAGTCTGGCTGGATAAGACATCCCTCCATTCCCAACTTATTGACATTCTGAGTCGGACCAAGAGTCCTCCTCTGTCCTCTTTTTCTAGGTATTTATAAACTCCATAAGGTACTTATGTTATATTCCGCTTTTACTTGCGACATTATGCATACATATGCATATTCCTGTCTTTGACCTTTGAGTGTTCGGAATTCGGAGAGATGTGTGGAACAAGGGAAGAAGGGAACAAGACGGGCTTCCTGACCAAACAGCAGCAACGTCTCATTTTCATAGGAATTGATTGTATACAGATAGATTCCATTTCCATGGAGTGAGTGAGGGCGGAGAGAGAGAAGAAAGGGACTGGGATGCCAAGAGAAAGTGGATTTGGGGATTTGCATGGAGGATTTCTTTGTCCGTCTCAAACAATGGGCATCACTGTCATGACACGACACGGAGGCTCATCTCAGTCAGGCAGGGCTCTACTCCTCTACAGAATATGTAGACCTAGTATAGACGTGAATCAGAGCAGAGCTCTGACTCTGACATGATAATGTGAAGTCAAATAAGTCCTTGGTTGGTGTCTGTGAAAGCTCATGAGTCCACAGAGAGACACGTAGATAGATAGATAGACCGAATGATGACTACCTTATTCATTAGAACAGGGCTTTGTTTCAATTAAAAGTTTACTGACAAGCCCTGTCCCTATCAAATATCAAACATTCATTTAAGTCAGTAGTCAGTCAGTGGAATGAAATACATACTAATCCGCTTATTCCTTCTATCATCCCACGGCATACTCCGCTTCTAATAACAGACTCAGTCAGACTCCACCTAGTTAGCTATCCTCACAATTAAAACTTTCTCCTATTAGAGGTATTACTATTTCCTATTTGCTCTCTGCCTGCCTCTCTCTCTCTGCTTAACTCACTAGTATGCAGTGCACTCTCATGCTGTCTAATTGAGTGGAGTCATTGGATGAGTTGATGACTGTCTCTGTCTCTTCAGGCCTTTTGTCATCCATCTCCTCTTCGGTTCCTTGGTTCTATGTATCAGGGAACAAGAGCTCGCCTAACTCAATATCAGTTCAGTCCTCAAATGAAGAGTGAACTATTTCAGGAACCACGGAATCCCTGCCACACAAAGAACTGAATTCTCGAGCTCATTCAGGAGTCATATGCGGAATTGCTCCCACTTGTTTTCCGGATTAGAGCCCTATTCCTGTCTCATATAATTTAACTGGACTAGGTAAGGTACTTTCTTTGGAATAGGAGATAGGCCTAGGATGTGGGTGCAGGCAGAGCAGAGGTGGATTCCTGGAAGATTCCATAAATAATAAATTGACTAATGGAGTGACTACAGGTTAACTTGAAATGGGACATCTACTATTGTATAGTCTCTGTTTCTTGGTTCGTAGAGAGGTAGGTAATAAGAATACAAGAGAAGGGATGTAGATGTTTGGGTGAAAGTCAATAAGTAAGGCTTGACGTCATGCAGAATAGAATGGTTGTTTGTATGTATCGGAAGGGTGTGGTCTCTCTCCCAGCCTCTCTCTTTCCAGCTCATTGAGTTAATAATTTATTACGTCGTGTCGTGTGTGTGTGTGTCTGTGCTCCTAGCATATACCTATATTAGCCTACCTCCTTTCTCTCCTATAGTCAACCATCATGCTATTGCTATTACCTACCTATTACCCTCACCTTTCTCCCAGGTACTCTTCTCCGCTTATTCCTCCATCTCTCTCTCTCTCTCTCTCCTATGTATTAGGATTAATACATAATAGCATGCATGCACCAACCACAACATTGGCTCATCCTCAAAATCTTCTCATGCAACGCAACAATCCGTCCTTCTTCCGTTTCTGATCTGACACGAGGACTCTGCCGTTCTTCCTTCGTCGTCCAACTCTGTCCTACTTCTACTTATGCAGATTGATTAGGTCGATGGAATTTCAGTATTCCTTTGCATATTGCATATGAATTTCCTACTTATATTTCTGTACATTGTCCTTCCTCTGCCTAACTGAACACGCGTTCAGAAAACGAATTTGACATTTCAAGTCCTGCCTGTCTCTTATTGAGGAGAAGTAGGGAAAAGTTCTTTGTCCTGTTTCTCAATGTCACAATGTCAGAAATCCGGAGTTGGTGAGAAGAAGAAATGATGAGAGAGAGATATTGTACATAGGACCTTGAGTAACTCTATCTTTTTATCGGGAACACGCTTCTTGGTTGGTGTCTTATTATGGGAGTAGTCCCAGTACTCGTTGGGTTGAATATTCTGGTTCGTTTGATGGCCTCTGGCTTTTCACAAGTGTTTGTCAGATCAAAAAGGCGTTCAAGGAGCTCCTGTCATTGCCATCATGGCGTGGCGGTGGGAAATTCTTTTATGGAATTGAGCCATAGATCCCTAGTCCGTGGGGACACGGAATATGGACTCATCCATTCAGGAGCCATGATGCCTTATAATGCACATAAAGAAAGAGTACATATATAGGAATAGGAATATTGGACTCCCATGCTGCCGTTGTGTAATTGGAGCTCAGGCCAGGATGGTTCTGAGTCCCGAAACGACAGGGCAGAAAGTTTCCTCATCAACACGTTGAGACAGCTTGAGTCAGTTTGAGAGAGTCAGGTCGTCAAAAATGTGTGGAGATGGATGGCAATCATCTTGACATCCTGACAGTTCACCAGGACTCACCAGGGCGGGCAGGTAGCTCTTTTCTCTCTCGTCTTGTTAAAGGCTCTAAATGCTCTCAAAACGACATCTCGTCTCCCGATAAACCCGAAGGCCTGTCACCACTCAGTCAGTCTCCTCCGCCCAAACTTCTCCACTTCAATCCCATATCCCAAACTGCCTGTCTATTCTCAGCCTATTTCCCCAACACCTGTCCAGCATAATACAGTAGAACAACCCGAGTCTAATCGCATGCATTTCAAATTTCCTGTCATGGCTCTGTAAACCCAAAGCCTCTTCGGCTCGACTTATTTCATTGCAGCAGAAGGATCCTGGGCATTTTCTTGGAAATTGAAATAATCGGCTACTTTGCGGTGAATGAAGTTGGTTGAAATAAAGAGAAGAGACTTCTCGGCGGGGCGTCTTTTTCTCTCTCTTTCTCTGTCCACTCCACTTTCTTGACTTTCTCCAACACGCAGGCCGGCCTAACTCCACGGGACTGGAACTGGACTGAGGATTATGGCCTGAAGAGTGGAACAATTCGGAAATGAGCCATAAGTTCGCAAAGCCGCCCTTATTCTCATTCTCCGCAATGACTTTCGGATACAACGAATACTCTGCTCATTCCCTGAAAGTGGTTACTCTGCCTAGTATTTTTATTATTTATTTATTATTTATTTCAACCCTACATTTATAGGTTTTTACAAAACAAAGACAAAATGATTCCTAAGAATCATCCAATACAAAATTTACGACGGATTCTATACATGAATAATTACAAATATTTTCTTCTCCTTCACACGGAGCCCTTTCTTCAACCTACTTATCTAAATAGTACTTTTGAAAAATGATTTTAACCAGTAGAGTTAGTAAGAGCAAAATATATAGTTATCAAATCTAGTCATGAGTCTAACCTAGTATTTTCTCTGACGAGTTGTTGTAAACTGTATTGCTTCAGGATAGGCTCAAAGTATTACAACTGCTTGGATTGGGGTAAATTGAAATCCCGAAGGATAAAAAAGTATTGATGTGATATTTAATAGCTTGCTTGTGCCAAGGCTAGCAGAGTTTTGTATGGATGGATGGAGAGCAGGTAAATTGGTGTAAGGAAAATGAGTGTGAAGCTTATTGGATCGGAACAGAGGTGATGGGTGGAGATGGGAAGTCCTTATTGGTGAATGTATTTAATTAGACCGAGTTGTATGAAGAAAGAGGAATAATCCATATGGAATTCCGTCCGAGAAACCTTGATCCCATTTTCACTTCATTGATTTGTGAAAGTAAAGAATTCCGATTTCCCCCAACTTGATCCAAGAATTTCTGTTCCGTCCTTCATTCTAATAAGTGGCTAAGTGGTGAGGAATTTGGGGTTTAAAATTAAACTTGTATTGATTGAAGGAAATAGGAAAAGCTAGAAAGCCAGGAAGAAGCAGAAGAAGGCTGCTTGAATGAAGGAATACTTAATTAAGTAAGAGTATAATTAGTAGTTCCCTCATTAGTAGCAATGGGAAAAGTGATCTTGGGATCAGTTACATATTCTCCTCACTTCTTCCCTTGATTTCTACATTTTCCGACAACGGAGCATTGACTCTAGGCGACTCGGATTGTCTCCGTTGTTGTGGTGTGGGCTCTTCATGTCCAGAAGCCTGGATCTGTTACGGAGTCGGGATAGGTAGATTATTAGTCTAGTGTACTCAGAGCGAGAGCGGATATGGAGATGAAGCGGTGAATTATGGATAGCAGAAGATAGGAGAAAGTGGGAGAAAGGAAGAATGTTTCCTTATCAGAATGAGTCCCCAGAGAGAGAGAGGTGGTCTGCCTGCATTAGGAAGCACTTAAGTGAAGAACCGAGCTCTGACTGGACAACTCCTGGAACGGAGTTCAGCTCTCGGAAATTAAAGACTGAGTGAGGGAGGGATGGAGGGGGTATATAACCCACCCACACTCAGACACGCTTTCTCCACTCCAACGACCCACTTAGAACCCACTTACACTCACACCAACCAGCCCACACCACTCACTCTCAGATCTGTAAACCATTTGGAGAATAGCCTAAGATTGGAGTCAAGAGAAGACTCCGTTCCGTGTATGGGCCGCTTTCTCAGGACAGGGAAACAAACCCAAGGTCTATCTCCCTCCACTCTAAAGGAGGTCCCATAGATTCATATTGAGTCCAAGGACCTAGCTATTAACTCATGTACAACTACCAGTGCCTACTAATTAAGGAATTAACTAAGTAGTCCTACTATTTAAGTTAATTCCTATGAAACTCGAATCAGGGTTTATGTATGTAGGTTCATCCAGAATAGTCTACAGCACCGTTATTCCTGCTTTCTGTCTATGATTTTCCTCTCATTCAGCATTCCATTAGGAGTCGTAGGTAACGGAGCTATCCCACTGAACTCTTACTCCATAGTCCCGATAAAGGGATGTTTAGTTGGTAAGGATAGGACCAAGGTCAAGCCTCAGCCCCTTCTCTACCCACCCCTCACCCCTTTTCTTCTCAGGCTACAAGGCAGACTACGGACTACTCTCTATCTATTAATTACTATGTATGTGTGTTTGACTGGGAGGGAGGTCTGAGAAAGAAAGTTTGGACAGTGAGAACAAGGAAAGGGTGGAGTGGACACTCCTGAGTTTATCTAGCTAGGTAGACATAGGTACATACGAATATGAGCCAGGATATTCCATTAATCTAATGCCCTTCCCTCCTTCCTTCTTTCTTGGTCCCAGAAAAGGGTTTTAAATATTCAGGACGGAACACTCCCAGGCGCTTGGCCCACAAACCACAAACAACCCAGCCTGCACCTCCATTCCATGCCCTTGTTCTTGTCCACGCTCCCATTTTTACATGTTTTCTTCTCCCGTGTTGACATGTGGGACCCAGTGTGGACTCTGTGTGGCCCTCCTTCTCGCACACCCCAGGGACGAGGAGGTAATAAGAGCCTTGCCTCAGGAGAGCCAGAACGAAGGCTGGACAGAGCACCCCAGAGCTCAGTCTCAGTTTCACTCAGCTTTCTCCTCCGGATCCGAAAGTGGGCTTGAGGAAAAGAGGAAAAGAGGCCTCGTGTAGAACGAGGACTGAAGCAGTGACTGAGTCTCGGAACCAAAGGACAAGAGAGAGAGAGAGGGCGGAAGAAAAGCGGAGTGTAGCCCTGTCTCTGCTCCCAGTCTCATCTCGACCACCCTCCACTCCTCAGCTCAACTCCAGAGAACCCAACCAGAGGCTTCACCCTCACTCACTCACTCACTCACTCACTCACTCCGAACAACCAACCCCGGTTCTCCCAAGGAAGAGAAACAACTATTGTTCTACTCAGACTAAGAACTTCCTGGAATGAGACTCCTCAGATGACAAGAGCGGACCGAGTCGAGGAGAGAAACAAAGAAAAGCGTCTCTACGTGCTGAAGTGGGAATCACGGGGTTCTCTACTCCCCAGTTTTCTACATTTCCTATTTCGGAACGACTCACTCAGTATTCCGTCAGAAAGAGATTTCTTCATGTTCTGCTCATGAGTTATTCCGGGACACGTTCCTCTTGGAAGGAGAAGCGGAGAGAAGAGTTTGGAATTCCTCCGTATCTCTGGGTGTATTCGGGAGATGAGGGTGGTGGGTAATTAGGGCAGAGCGGTGGTGGTAATCAGAGAGTGAGTTGGGTGGGTGGGTCTGGAGGAACTCATCGAGAGAGAGGTCTACTGGACTCTCTCTCTCTCTGTCTCTGAGAGGGAGAGTAGAACTTGGGTTCGTTCCTTGCTTCGTTCCTGGAGCCTTGAGAAGAGAGGAGAAAGAGATAATTCCGGTGTCAGGGAATTCCTGCCTGGTTCCTTGATTCCTTGGGGACGAGGACTGGGGCATTGGGTTCCAGTGGGCTTCATTGGGCTTCATTGGGTTTCATTGGGGTCTGTTGTGGGTGGACGGAGTGGTTGGTTGTCCTAGCCACGGGCCGGTCGGGAGAGTGACGACAGACGGAGAAAGGAGGAGAAAGCAAGGACACCGCAGAGTAGACGGACAGGTAGAAGAAGGGAAGTGAAGGGAGGTGGGGTGGGTTAGAGTAGAGTGGGTTCGGAGAGGGACGAGCAGAGAAAGGCAGAATGTCCAACGTATTCTTTTTCCGACTTCACAACCTCCAACGTCGCGAGGAGGAGAGACGACGAGAGAGAGAGCAGGCCGCCAAACACACGCTCCAGAACAAGCGGAAAAACTCCAAATTTCACTGGCACCACCTCAAGTCCTGCAACCAATTGACCCTGGCTCCCGGACGCCTCTTCGAGAAAGCACCCCCCACACCCACCGACAGTTTGGATGAAGTCGAGATGCAGATTCCCAGGTAAACTCTCAAACAACCCTCACTTTCTCACTTTCTTCACTTTCACTTCACTTTCACTTAGTAGTATGTACCATCTCGTGGTCCGAGATCCTATTGAGCAAAGGCCTTCGTATTTCGTGTCTCTGGATGTCCACTATTGTCTCAGTCTGGTCCTTGGCCGAGAATATGTGGGCTTCTAGCCGACGTAGCGACATAGCGTAGCGTAGGATAGAGTGAATGGGCGAGAGAGAGAGAGAGAGAATACCTGGGGGAAATATGCTGGACGCACTGGTTGACTGGAAGTAAGACATATCAATAAATCGACTGAGTGCTTCCAGTCAGTTCTTCCCTTGGTCCTTCCTACAGATATTCCCAAATATAATTGCAACTCCAAACTATTCTTTTCTTCTCTGTCGTCTTTTCCACTAAATAGTCTGTTCATATGGAAATAGACCTCTGCCCCCTTCCTTCCTCCACTCACCCCTTCTCAACTTTCTCCAAACTATCTCCCCACCCACCCCCCACCCACATACAGACGAGTACATGCACCAAGGATATCTGCATATAAATATGTCTGACGTTAACTAACTGCTTGGAAGTGAAAGTCAACCCCTCCACTTTCTCCATGACCTCTCCAATGGCCGGGAGTGGGTGAGTCGGAATTGAGGGTTGGGAATTACCTGCACGGAACTCTGGCTGGAGTTGTAGAGGACGGAAGGGTGGAGTGCGAGGAATGTGTGGGAATGTTCCGAATTTCTGGGTGGATATGGAGATGGAATTAGTTGGAGTAAGAAGGCGTGACGCTAATGAAGTAGGCATGGACTCCATCAACCACTCACCCCATGTCCCCACAAAACAAAGCCCAGGCAAGAACAAGTAACTCCTGGAGTGTGTACTAGTAGGTAGGCTATACATAGGCTATACATAGGCTATACATAGGCTATACATAGGCTATACATAGGATATACATAGGAGACAATCTAATTAGAGGCTTGTGCCAAGTTGAGAAGCCGAATATTGGGAGGATGACAAGAGGACATGACATGATATCATGACATGGATTCCCTGCTCGGGTGGGTATTTTCATGAAGGACAGAGACGATCGAGTTGTATCTCCCTGCAAAGACTTTCTTTTGCTTCTTTTCCTGCCAAAATACATTCCATCCATGTGTCATTGGAATGTTCTCTTTTGAAATATTTTAATCTGTTTTCTATTTCATCTTTTGGGCTGTTTTCTGCTTACCTCACCATTGAGTGCTTACTGAAACCTCGGTACTCACATGATTATTACTGAGCGGGTCAGTGGGCTAGGCTGAGCGTAAGGCAGAGAGGGACAGACAGAAGTGCTTTCTCCTTTGATTCAAAAGCCGGCCGAGCAGAAGCCGGCGTCCAGATGCTCTTCCATAAGAACCCACACTCTCTGCTCACCACCAGGCCAGGAACAGGAATCCCTTGAACCACTCACTCCTATCTACTACCATTAGCCCTAATTCACTCTTTTCCTAGTTCCGCCATTTCAATTAGGAACCCAGATTTCGCCTCATCTTGGCTTTGGCTTTTCAAGTGCTGTGCTGTCTACGGAGTAGAGTAAATAGATAGGTCCACCTTAATTAGTGGAGCGGTGGGAATGAGGAATTATGGTATTAAACATTAGACTACTAAAGTCCATCCACGCTGGCCGGTAGGTTTGAGGAAAGGAAGTATTATTGGTAATGGTGGAATTGATGAGAATTGGAGAATTGATCTTGGGTCCTTCATTGCCCTCCCTGCCTGCAGTTGACATAAATATGAGGTCCGTCCGGAGAGTGTACACAAGATAAGGTCTCTCTTTATTTGACACGACCAAAGACAGTGCAAATATTTATTTACTGGAACTAGAATGGAAATCCTGGGTTGAGGGCTCTGGGATAGCTATACTATTGGGATATAGGTATCTACCTATAGATATCCATATAGGGATTGGGCATTTGGACTGAATGACGGGTCTTTTATCAGAGTTTCGTTAATAAGCATGGAGGGCATTGAGTGGGAGCGACGAGGGAGTTGGAGAACCATAATTCCGATTCCTAATTCACTAATTTGGGTTTGGCTAAGAATTCAGAAAATCAATTTGGACGCCGCACAGTCCAACCGCTCCTCTCTCTCTCAACGAACCAACCAACGAACCAACCCTCACCACCACAACAACAACCACACTTTACTACGCTGCTCCATCAACCAAATACCATCCATCCATCCATCCTACTACTACAGCTAACCAAGCCAAAGCAAAATAAGCAAAGTCGTTCTAACAATCGAATTACAAGCTTTCCAAACTTTTCATTTCCCTCAAAATCTAACTTTGTTTTCCAAAAGCGGCCAACATTGATTTTAGTGTAGCATTAGAGTATGTGCCCCACCGCCTCGCTTTCACTTCTCTCCATTCTCTGTAGAATGTAAGTGGCTTATACATGTATTGAAACCATGTTCGTTGGATTAGGAAGCAGCCAAACGTTAGTTCTCTGCTTGCATAAGATTTTTCATGTTTTTCTGCCCAAAAAGAAAGCAGAGTATGGTGGAAGGTACCAAGTATTAGAGTTATCCTAGTTTAGATTTCAATATAAGCACAAACTAAAGCAGGAATGAATACGTAATGGAAAGTCAGATATTTTTTAAAATGCATCGTACACGTCCTGCAAACGTCATGTTTAAGCAGAATAGGTACCTGAAATCATTGTCATCATAGTTTCAATGCTTTTATAAGCCACGTAGTTCCAGGAAACCGAGAAAGGAAACCAGTAGTGGGGCACAGGCTACATAAATAGAATTCTCCCGATTTGTCCTCCATGGACTCATCATCTGCTCGAACATACTTTCTCCAAGTCCATCAAAGCGCTATTTGGCCCTCCCTCCACGTGGGTGGAAGAAGGAAAGTGCTTCCAACTTTCTTCACATGGAGGAGGGTTGGGGAATGAGAGGAATTGTCCGGTGTGGACTCAGTAGATCTTTCAATTATTCAACTGGTATGGGAGTACAATTACATACAAGGAGGTTTGACTGTAGTAAAAGGAGGTAGTGGTAGTATGCGGTTCTTCTTTCTCTTTTCCTCACTCATGTCTCAGTCCATCCATCCTCGTGGCCCAACTCATAGCGCCCAACTCATAGCAGCGACAACTCGTAGTGAGCCCAACTCATAGCGGCCCAATGCATAGCGGCGAAAAAATTGAAGATATGACAGAAGCCTCTTCTGGTGGAGAGGTCTTTGATGCATGCATAGTAATGTACTAGTGTCCTAGTTTAAGAGATGCCAATTACTGTATGACAGTTGAAACGTATATTCGGCAGTTAGGGCATTGTTATTGTTAGAATGTTCAGAAGTGAGTTCCTGCACCATACTGATTAATAGAAACGTGAAACCTCTGCGTTGTGTTCTTAGTTGCTTTTCCATTTCTGTACTCTCCTCGCAATAGTTATTGAGATCTCCTATGACCGTTCATATTCCTTGTCTACACGCTCACTACCTTCAAGACACATTTAGACACCTAATTTTAAATTGTTTAAAGTGCTGGTTGAGCTTAAAATGCCTATTTAACTTATTAAACAATGACGACAATGATTGTAGCAAGTGCAGCAGAAGGAGATACGCGCCCACCGAAAAGAGCTCTCCACATCATTTTTTTAGAAGCTAAGTGCTGTGTTGGACTGGAATATCGAACTCGACTTTAGATTCGTTCTTGAAAGCTATTGTTTGTAATATAACCCTTGGTTAGACTAAATGGGACTTGGGTGCTCTAGTTTATAGGTTTGATTATTGATTTTTCAAGTAATTATTTGCTTTGTTGTTGAGTAAGATTTCACCCAGTAATTGTTATATAACTGATGAATAGAATAAATTATTCGTTTTTCCATTTAGAATTAATTTTTTCCGCCGCTATGAGTAGTCGTGATACACTCTTGGCCTACTGAGTGACTGACTTGGGTTGGGTGGAGATAAATAGGAGGACATTATAGGAAGGAATAGGAATACGTATAGGTAGGCAGGCAGGCAGGTAGGAAGTAGGAATAGGCAGGAGAGAGAGAAAGGAGAGAGTGCTCCTATTTCCTTCCACTCAGCCTCACCTGTCTGTCCGTCTGTCTGTCAATCACGAGCCGAGTCAGCCCACCCCTCCGACCGTCCGTCCTCAGTCCTTCCTTCCCAATTCCATGGCACCGGGAATTAACACTTCCATGAGTCTCCATGCTTCTCCATCCATCCCAGCCCAGACCGCACTTAAGTCTATCCTTTCCCACCACTCCAATTCCCCATTGGAGTCCATTGGAGTCCATTGGAGTCCATTGGAGTCCCAGTAAACAATAGTTCACGAAATCCTTCTCCAGCCAGCCACATTCTCCGAAATCCCGTCCATACCTCGAGCTGAGTGAACGCTCTCCCTGACGAAGCAAGAGCACTGTGCTCATGATCTCATGATGATCTCACGATTCCAGGTGTACTCCAATTGTCCCTCACTTTTTCAATTTCAATTTCAAGTGAGATTTATTATACGTGTCTCTTCAATTTCAACATTCATTATCAATTCACAATGTAAAAAGACAAATCCAATAGACAAACTTAAGACTAATAAAGCCTCAGTCATCTAAAACGCTGACCTCACACTTCTCACTTTTGAGCATGAGACTACTACCCCACCCACGAGTCATAGCAATGTACTAAGAAAGAACCAAGTCAAGTAGGGAAGTGCATTTGGTCTATTGTTGGTCCGATCCAGGGTGGAAGACGCGAAATACAGACAGGGTAGTTCCAAATAATAGTTATCCCTCAAATGGAATTTGGTCAAGCCCTTACACACTCAACCTCAATGGCCCAAGTCCATTCCTGATATTCAGGGTTCGGATCATTAAATCAACTGATTTAAGCATTTTTTTTTCATTTTTTTTTGACTATGTACAATTTTGACTTGAAATCAACTTTTACTGTACTCGGCTTCTGGAACATGTTTCTAAAAAAATCAAAAAAATCGGATTTTCTTTCTTGAATCCTGATGATAATGCACTGCAATTTTTCACTTTCTGCTCCCTTCAATTCTTATGTAGGTAATATAGGGTAGAGTGATTGGGGAATGCCTTGGTTGAGTGGAATTGGGTTGAGGTGGATGAGTTGGTTGGTGGGTTATGGGACTGAGCATGAAAGGAGAACGGAGGAGAAAGCTTTCTCCACTCTCCCTACCTACCTGGCGTATTGGAGAAGAACTGGAACCAGTGCCCAGATGTCTCCTGTGCGTCTTACCTGGATCTTTGTGGCTCTTTTTGGGATCACTTCCACTTGGCTTTTCGGTTCCTCCTCACTCACTCGGACAGTCCGTCTTTCTTTCCTTCCTCCCCAATAATCCCACTTATATAAATATTGACTCTACCTATGGAGACACATTATATGAAGATGGAGTCCATTTCAAGGGCTTAATTCGGGATTGGAGCGGAAGGAAACGTCTGTTTAGTGGCTAGGTTAGTGGAGCATAAGAAAGAAAGAAGTAAGTTGGTTTAAGTAGTCGGATTAGAGAGAGAAAGTGAAAACCTCACCTCCACTCAACATCCACTTCACTCTACTCACTCTACTCACTCCATGGATGCTTGACTGGGTCTGTCTGGCTGGGTGCAGTGGAGTCAGAGTCAGTTCAGAGGAATATTTGAGACTCGTGTAAAGTAAAGGCTCAGTTTCTGTACTACTGTATGTACTTATTTACTTCTCTAGTTTTGGAGTTCAGTGGGTTGGAGGTAATAAGTTCATACTAAGTTCCTTTTTGGAGCATGGAGTCTCCTGGATCCTAGTAATTAAATTCAGGAAGAGGTGAATATACTTTATCTCAATCTCTCTATTCTCTATTCCAACTCCTCCCGAGTAGACTAAATAAATAAACCAAGACTCGAGAAACAACTTTTTCCACTCCAGCTCAGTTCAAAACTAAATGAGAACTCGAGAAATACAAGTCGAAAGAAGATGAGGAATAATACTCTCAACTCCTCAATTCCAATTCTGCTCCATTCTTGTATCTTGGGTGGGGAGAAAGAAAACATCTTGAAACTCATATCTCAATTGTGGAACAACACTTAAGTATTTTACTTATTTCTTATTGGGAGAATGGATTCAAGGATTTGAGTCATTCAATGACTTAGAATCGAGACGAAACTTGGTGGTTCTTGATGTTCCGCAACCCTTGAGTTCTCTTCGGATCTTCTAATAATAATTGATCCCGTATTCCAGTCGTGAGAGAATAAATAAGAGCCAAAATATAAGAAACCCTTCATTTAGAATGGAGTTAGTCAATACTGACTCATGAACACTCCGTAGTTCACGTTGAAGCTCATATATATTTCATTTCCGATCCAAATTTGATAAAAAGTGGAGAGATTATGATATGAGTACTATGTACGTACTTGGCGTAAGGTAGGTAGTAGTAGGCTAGGAAGATTTGAGAGACTTGACTATTCATGCTCAAATGTGCTGCGTGGACTTTCTGAGCCTAGTCTAGAAAGGTAGTAGGGGTGAGACGTGTTAGCGGAAGGAGGGCGTGTTTCTGATTGATCTGGGGTGTGATGACTGATGACTGAGGGTGTGAAGAAGGAAGTGAGTGGTTCCAGTATAGAAGTTCTGGTGCATGAACTTCTGAGGAGGAGACTGGACTACTGGGACGAGGACAGGAAGAGAGAGAGAGAAAGGGAGAGAGAGGGTGAGATGAGAAGGATTAACTGAGTCCCTGGAATGGGACAGACCAGTCCGTTTCTCCAAGTTAATAGCTCTCCCCTGACCTATTCACTCCACTACTGGACACATGCACTCACTCTCAACACTCTCCCGTTCCGAGTCGAGACCTATCACGGCTTCTCTGCCCGCACTCACTCGGAGACCCCTCATACTCCGATGACCCCAACTGCTTTTTCTCTGCCTGGACCAGTTCTGGAGGTTTCAGTGCTATGCTGCCTGGACTATGCAGAATTATTACCCATGTCTCCATGTATGTAGGTATGTCTGTATGTATGTAGAAGGGTTGGAGGGGTAGGACGGAGGAGTGAGAGGGCCGTGTGGGGTCGGAGTCTCCAATTTGGACTCTCATTGTTTGCTCCGTGAGTGAGAAGAGAGGGAAGAAGAATAGGAGGTCTTGAAGAACTCTTTCCTTCCTCAACTCAATGTTCCCTATCATCCCGTGATGATGGGAAGGAAAGAGGCCTCGTATCAGTTCAGTAGTCCAATGTGAGGGAGGAGCCAAGAAGCGGAAGAGATGACGGAGCGTGATTTGAGGTTCGAGCAGAGGATGAGACATTGTCTCCATTTAATTTGGATCAGATTGAGATTGGATTACATTTAGATTAGGCGTCTCTTCTCCTCTCTCCTCTGGACTGGACGGACATGAAATACACTCCCTCACAATAACGAACCTCCGACATCCTTTCTCCCAGCTCTGCTCTCTCACTCTCTTTTCCTCCCAAATAAAACTTCTCAAGACCCTAGCCCGCCTCTCTATGAGACTCTATTACCAGACTCTGTCAATCCGTAATTTGGTTCTGTGCTGTTCTGGGATGTCGTCATGTCGTCCCAAGCTCCTGCCGTACCTATTCACCCTGCCTACCTTGAACATGAATTGATACATGTTGTAAAGTATGCAGCTTGGAATCTATTGTACTGACTACTGACTGAGTGGAAGGAGCAGAGGAATTCCCACAGAGAGAGATTTCAGTCCTGGTTCTAAATCAGGTAGGATTATCCACACTCCTCTGAATTGTGTCCCAGATAAGGCGATCTGGATTGAGAGTGAGAATATGTCCTTGTCCTCCTCAGAGTAGTGGGACTGAGATGAGATGAGATGAGTGAGAGTATGTGAGAAAGCAGAGTGGTGAGAGGGAGAGGGAGTCTCTGGCTGGGAATCGGAGCAGTCTCTCTCTTCCCTGTTTCCTTCTTCTAATCTCGCACAAACAAATGAGTGGAAAGAAAGAGCAAAAGAGAAAGAGTCAGAATCATAAGGCTCTCTGGAATGTAATTTCTCTACTTTCTCTCTACTTTCTCTCTACTTTCTCTGTCCCAACAAGAACCAAGCTCTGTTTCACACTCTCTGTCTCTCTCTGTCTGTCTCAGTCGGGGGAAGGAAATTGGAACTCTGTGGACTTTCTCCCTACTCCGCCTCCCTGCTTTCTACATACGAGTTTCTCACACCCTCCCCTGCTTTTCAATCTCTTTCTCCTCTGCATGCACGGGATTAAACTCTGTTTACTACTCTCTCCGTCTAAAGTACAGCATACCCATAGCCTTCTCTCATCTCATCTTATTCCCACTCTCCATAGTTTTAAATTGGATTTTTCATTCCCCACACAAACACCCCTCCTCTCTTCTCTCCCAATCCCAGACATTACGAGCTTTTCTTTAAGCACAGAACATGTTTGATGCCTCGCCTCACTTCCAGTTCTTCCAGCTTCTCCAATCTAATTTCTCTCCAATTATCCTCACGCCGCCGTCGCCCAACTACGGAACCATCCTCAATCCAATGTCCTCAAAATACATTCATAGTCCAGAACCCCTCTCTTCACTCTCAAATATTCAAATCTTCAATCTGCACATCTTAAATCTCACTCAATTCCCGGAACATTCTGTAAATATTCCTCTGAAATACTCAGTCAGATGTAGGAACATAGAATGAGCATTCAATCCTTGGATCTCATTGTTTATATCTCAATAATAGGATTCATTATGTTCAGGTAGTTCAGTGCATGCGACCACAAAAGAGGAGGAATTACTGGGATCTGGACTCGAGCCAGTCTCAAGTAGAGTCCAGAACTAGTTAAGAGGACTCAGTGTGGAATAATTAATCCCGGTATTTTTTTTGTTCGACTCAGCCTTTGTTGGTGAGTTAGTGAGTGAGTGAGTGAGTGAGTTGTATTATTCTGCCCTGGTCCGTCCGTGTAATTTTCTATTCTCCCCAAAAGCCTGCCCACAACTTTGTTCTGACTTCATTCCGAATTCATGTGCTTTCCTTGAATTCTCAATTCCTTCCCTACTCCCTTCCCATGTCTGCCTGGGTTGTTGAGGGTTCGAGGGTTGCGTGTGAGGCGGTTCTGCTGGTAAGCGAGGCTGGAAAAGAACTGTCCTCGAGTGTCAAATGGTCCCTGAACATGGAATATGTC
>JAQFYT010000361.1:0-27024 GCA_034694925.1 Ceratophysella denticulata
ATGCCTGTCGGGTGCTCCGAAAGTCTAGATAACATCCACGTCTGCCACGGGTTAGTACTTAGAGGGCTTTATCCCGTAGCTTTAAAGCTTGGCACTTTCTGAAGCTTACTGAGAGACATTTTTGTTGCAATAAGCTAGTTTTGGACTAATCAGCTTTATACTTTGCTCACTGGAGAACTGAATTCATAGAGAATTCGAATGCGAAAACCGTTGGCGCCGGCTCAGAGCCAAATAAAGCATTTGGCAGTGAATTCAGTATTCCGGCTGTAAATTCAGTATTCTGGCCGTTAAGTCAGTATTCTCGCTGTAAAAATCAGTATTTTCGCTGTACAGATTTCTTGCCGTTAAAACAAGTATTTCTGCTGTGAATTTAAATATTCCCCCATTTAAATTATTATAAATTATAATCAAGCAATTTCGCTTACCGATTTAGGAGACATCTTGTCCTAATCGAGATTATCCACACACAAAAACAGATGAGATGGAAAGGTTTAAATATATAACACAAGCTTGATTTGACTGGTTTGGCTTATTTCCACTAGTTCCGTTCAGAAATCCAACGTTGAATAATTTTGTTGATGGAATTAGATATTGCTCCAAACGTGAACGTCCAACGTGGCCCCAATACCGAATGACTTCTTCTCGGACTTGTTGGGCTGGGCTGGACCAACAAAGCAATCAAAGAGTCAGTATTCAATATAAATGTATTACACAGACAACAGATATAGTAGTTACAGTTATATGTAACAGAACAAGGCTGTAACATTTACGTTCAACGTTACAGTACCAGTTGCCAGTACAGATGACAGAGTCACTTGTCAGTTTTATGTTTGTTTGTGTCAAAATAAGCCGACAAGCAGCGGGAATGAAAGAAGGCGGCTGTGTACCCCTGAGTCAACGTCAACACAGAGTGGGCGAGATGGGGAGACTGACCTGAATGACGGTGATTGTCTGTTGAGCGGCGGGTGGGTGTCAGAAGGTCAAGGAATTAATGTTCTGACGGGTGGGTGTCTGGTCCTCAATGGATGATGGAAGTCACAAGACAAGACTATTGAATGGAGAAAGCCAGCAGCCACACACACAAACAGAAACAGAAGACGACGAAGACGAAGAAGAGGTGACGGAAAACACCCACAAAAGCTCACTCAACTCCGGAGCCAGGTTCCGCTGAGGGCCGCTCGATGCCGTTGACTGCTTCGTACAACGTGGCAAACCAACGCGTGTAAATGGGGAATATATAAACGTGCCATGAGAAAATAGAATCTGCCATGAAAAGTCCGCATGGCAGTAAATTTGATTTTAGTCAGGTTAGGTTAGGTAAAAACGTTAGCGGACGAGATTGATCCGTTCTACAGGTTAGGCTAGATTTTTGAAATTCCCAAATGACCAACAACTAACCTAACCTTTGGAATTATAGACCAATTTTACTTATTGCAGCATTCCATTTCCTATTGTAAAGTCTTCTTTTTTATGCCATATTCTATTTTTTCATGCCATCGAAAAATGCCACCCGAAATTAATTGGAAATTCATAGCTTATACATACATGCATACTATGTACTGATTACTGATGTTTAAAGAAGTTTGCAAATTTTTGTTCTAAACGGTAGAAATTAAAACATACGGTTTATGGTAGGATTCGAGCTCGAAATCACCCATGTACCATGTATGTTATGAGGAATGAGTGCAACTGTTATTGCTTAGTGTATAGGCAGCGCCTCCGCGAAAGTCCAAATCGAGTAGGTGCTGGTATAGGCCACTATGGGCTATTCGATACACAAATTAGGCCCATTGCAGACTCTCATGACACCTGAGCAGGTTTAGTTTATGGATTTACCACCCTTTACTTTTCCGGATAATAACCCATTGGCCGAAATGAAGAAAAAACGATCAAACCAAAAAGGTAAATTTGTTATTTTTGGTCTAACATATTAAAATTATGCGAGGATTTAGACTGAGCTTCAAATTAATTTTTTTCGTAACATAGAACCTCAGTTATCCAAGCTAGATGAACCTATTTTGATGACAAGGTTAAGTTGTAATAGTTTATTAAACTGCTGAAGCTTTGGCTGAAGCTAAGACAAATTAGCAAAATTTGTTGTATAAAATACATAGAATAAATTATGCTTCTAACTGAATCTAAACAAAAAACGTCCATAAATAGTGATTAAATTAGGGTTGGGTTAGGTTGGGTTTTCGAGTACTCCGCCTTTCATAAATAATATAAACATACATTTCAGGCATTGGTTGTTTTCAGGATCTGATTCTAGCCTAGCATACATTTACATATCTTGTACTTAAATACAGGTTATACATAGGGCGTATTTACAATTCCTAGTTAAACAGAGATACCTACAGTTTTTTTTATATATGTAGATTACATTATTACCAATGGATGTTATAAAGAGGTATTTACAGAATTAATATACATGATTATTGCTTTGAATTGAACCTCTTTGACACTGGCATAAGATTGTTAAATGAATAGGCAATGTTGAGCTTGAGCATATGTATGTTGCTACAATCACATTCACCGGATACTGACCTCTCGATTGAAAGGCTCTTAATGACAAGGACCTTACCCCTGCCCGATCTTGACTGCATACAGTAATTAATTAATTATTATATTTTCGAAACCTGCCGAGCGGCATATTGGGACCAGAATGACTGATTTTGAAGAAAAACTATTGATTCAAAAATATTTAATTTATATATTATGCAAAGACTTCGCTCTATGAGTTTTAAGGCATTCATAAACAAACCACTTCTTTATAGCAGATTGGAGCTAAAAGATTAATAAATTTTAATAAATGTGATTGATAAGATTTTCATCGAAATCAGTGATCGAAGTTGGATTTCCTGTTTATAAACATTCCGGGATCCAGAGAACCAATTGGGATGGACAAATGCATGTACCTTGTAGCTATGTACCTTGTTACACAAGGCCAAGGTGACCGTGTGTGTACAGGACTATTACATGGGACATGATATAGTTATATATCATGATATAGTTGTAATGTTTTTTTTTTCTCTTAAACATTACATGGGACAAATGGTAGAATCAAGAATCAAGAATCATCTTACCCTGTCTAATTAAAACGGACATTCACAGGAAGGGTCATCTCATAACGCCCTACTGGTTTGAAATTAAAATAGTTAATAAAATGATACAAACAAGGTTAGGGTCAGACCGGTCAGACTGAATCTGAACTGCGTATTTCTCCGATTGCGCAAGAACTTGAAAGCTACCAAAACCAGTAAATTTAATCTTTACTGATGTGTACTGGTCTGTAAGACGTGCAAGCGCTGTATGTAACTTAACGCGGTATTTCCACGTTTTATTTCATGCTTCAGACTGTGATAAAAGTTTTGGATAGGATTGACTTGCCTTCAACAATAAAGTAACTGTCAAAGCTAAAGGTATTTAAACAACGGAAAGTATTGCCTCTGCAGTATTCAGTCTCTCCAGCATCGTATACTAAAATCATCTTGGTTCCGCATCTAATACTACAAAACGTATTACCAGTATCATAAAGTACATCACGATGAAGACGACGCTATTTTTTATAGCCGCGCTGCTGGTTTTCCAGTCCCTCGTATCTCCATCTAGCGCTCAAGCCACTCCAGACAAAAACCGCCGTTCAAAACTTTACGACAAAACTCCAGGAGCTAATGAATATCCTGATTGGCAAGGCTGGTCTTTTTCAGACGGTTCCCATTATTGGCCAACCCATAAGTGCCGTTCTACGTCAACTCGAATCAAGTACGGATGCACTGATGTTCACAATCATCGACAAACCTTGTTTAGTACAAGGTGGTATTGCCGATATCAACGCTATCACGGAGGAATTACAAGCTCTCAAAGCCCCAGCACAATCAATCAGTATCGTCAACGGACCACTGATCATAGTTGGACTAGGTCCTTTTCCACAAATAATCACAGGTCTAAACAAAGTTATAACGGATGAAAATGCTGCAAATCAAAGGATACAGAGTTCCACAAGAACCTGCTCAGCCGATGATGGAACTATTATAACACCATTGAAGACACAATCCGACACTGCTATTCAAATCGCAATCAATGCCTACGATGGCCTTATAGGTGTCTAATTGGTAAGTTGTCAAGAATTATTATTTGAACCTTGTGCTTTTGAACTAACTACATTCGTTCAAATGCAAACGCATTGTACCTAATGCCTAATGTTATTCACGTGCTTTTTAATTAAAACCTCTTTTTTTACTGTTCTAGGTATCACCAGAACCAGCAGAGAAGTCTATTAATCAGGTTTTAATGACCTGATATCAGATCTAATAATCAGGTCTGTCTATTAATAAATGATAAATCATAATCCTATACTGTAGAACTTAACTATACTAGATATTTCTGAAAATATGACATGAATTGGCTGTAATAAATACATATACAAATCCGTAACTTGCGTAACGAAGGTTATATGAATACTGGATATGGCTTGACTGATTAGGTACTGGGTTAGGTACACTTAATTTTTCATAAATGAACATTTCTCAATACGGCTGCGATACACAAATTATAAATTATGCCAGGATTCTGTGGTTGCAGCCTTTTACGTAACCTAACAGAAAATTATTGTCACAGTCCTTTAACTATGTATAACCATGTGTGCTAGGCGTGCAATGCATTGCGCACTGAAATGGGCGTTGACACGTTAATAAAAAACCTTAACCTTTTTTTTTTTTTAACAGCACATTTACCATCTACTAAAGCACGTTAATGTAATTGGATTTACGAAATGTGAAACCACCATTTCATTACATCCTTTCGTATTGTACGTTTGTATGTCTCTAAGTAAGTAGCTTTATTCGAGCGAGTGAAATTCTTTGCCGAATTTTGAATTCATTCTAAATCCGTTCAAAGTTATACCTGAATGATGATGGGTCAAAATAAACCAAGCTCATGCTAAAAACGTTATGCTAATTAACTCATTGAGTTTGGATTACCTGCGCATTAATTCCAGGATTTGTCAGAGAGAAGAGCGAATAAACAATTAAAAAGTCTCGATTCAATACGTGAACAACTGCTTCAATGCAAAACCTGATTTAAATTCAATTGAACTATTTTTCATTAATTATTTATGATAATAAATTTTCTCATAGCTAAAATTATGACACTAAGAATTGAGATATCAAAAATTGATGTGAAAATAACTTAATCTAACCAAAACACGTTCGTAAATAGTGATTAGGTAAATTAAGTTAGGTTGAGTTTTTGAGTATTCACTTCTATGGAGTATTCCGCTTTCAAACATAAACATACATTTCGGGCATTGGTTGTTTTCAGTCTCTGATCATAAATAACATCATATATCTTATACACTTACAAGTTATACATAAGGTCATATTTACAATTAATGGTGAAACGGAGGAACATTTTTTCAGGGAAATATATTAACGTGCCATGTGAAAGTATAATCTGCCATGAAAAAGAAGAATTGTGCAATAAGTCTGCATGGCAGTAAAGATTTTAGTCAGGTTAGGTTAGGTTAAAACGTTAGCGGACGAGACTTATCCGTTCTACAGGTTAGGTTAGATTTTTGAAATACCCAAATGACCAACAACTAACCTAACCTTTGGAATTAGAGACCAATTTTACTTATTGCAGCATTCCATTTCCTATTGCAAAACTCTTCTTTTTTATGGCATATTCTATATCTTCATGGCATCGAAAAATGCCACCCATTAGGAATCATTTATATTGACTGTGCCATATGCTGTAAATACAAACATACTTTGTTCTTGTTAATCAGACGAAACTTATTCCAAGAATAAAAATAATTTCAACTCGGTGTGACAAGTTTTATTGGCATTTCCGTTCTGATAATCAGATAACGTTTATCGCTGTAAAAATAGGGAGATTATTGTAACTCAAACAATACTCCCGTTCCGTGAATGAATTATTCTCACCTCATTATCCATGTAAGGTATTTAGATCAGACCTTCCCGCATACCCAGTATACATTGATTGAATGTAATAAAAACTCATGAATGATCTTGACCATGACTCATATAAACAAGATAGGTCATAATCAACTTCATTGTCCGTCAATTATAAATGCTTGAAGGAAGTGCACTTTAGTAATCCTGAATCGCTGAATCGACAAATAGGTGTTGGTAGCCGATACCGTTGGACGTGTTGTCATCATTTTCGCATAACATATTCAAATTTTATAAATAAATTAAAATTCAATCATATTCATAACCAATCTGTGCAAAATGTGGTCGTTTTGTGGACTTATTCCCTTTGTACTTGTACTGGCATTGGGCTACTTGGGCATTTCCCTATTTAACAAACGAAGAAAAAGATTAATGTTGTAAGTTGTAATAGATTTTTAAAAAATTCTGTCCTACGAATCGATATATTTAAATTTTAAATTAACACGCATGTGTGAATTACATTCTTATTACTAGAGATTCTTGGGCAAAGAAAAGTCAAGAATCCAAAGACGTGGTATTTTTACATGGTTTACCTCGAGCATATACCGTTCCAACTGGTTCTCCCTTCGTACTCAAACTAGAAACATACTTGAGAATGGCCAATATTCCGTATACAGTGAGCATTTAAAATTTAAAAGATAATAATCTTTATAGATTACCGTATGTGCAATTTTGCGAACAAATTCGGATTTTTGGATTAACTACCTAATTATATTCTATTTTAGTACGACACAACGAACTCATTCGGTGAAAATGAAAAATGCCCATGGATCAGTCTGAATGGAAAGAATATTTCCGACTCACAATTAATTATTGATTATTTGGGGAAGTATGTGACAATAAGCTAAAGGTTAACATTATGCTATTTAAATAGCGTAATTAAAATTAGCCGCTTTAATCTTGAATTGGAATTTGTTTCAGGAAGTTTGAGAAGAACTTCAGCAGAAATTATTCCAAAGAACAACTTGCCCGGGGTACAGCAATTCGTGTAATGACTGAAGAACATTTGTTCTGGTAAGCAGATGTATTTGGCTTAATTTCCTGTTTTGAAATGCAATGCTCGTTATTCATGCAGATTCTATTTAATTCTCATACATCTCAATTTTCGTTACTAGGAGTTTGCCACTTTGGATGTTTGCCTGGGAAGGTCGCAAAACTATAGGCACTGCATTGCCAATACCAAAGTTAGTTATACCGTACATTAAGTACAGAGTTGAGCAGGGTGCATGGGGTCATGGAATCGGGCGACACTCTGAGGCAGAAATACATCAGTTGATGCGAAAAGATATCGAAAGCATTTCAATCATTTTGGGAAATAAACCATTTTTACTTGGGGATGAGCCTTGTGAAGATGACTGTGCTTTATTTGGGCTCATGGCACAATTCGTATGGGGCGGAGGAGCTCTGTCACCTGAGTCGAGGTTACTACTTGGTAAGGGTCATGTCAAATATATCTAATATCACCGAAACATGTGATTTCATTTTTTAAAACGTTTGTTTTTTGTGTGAATCACAGAGGAGTATCAAAATATCCCGGAATACTGCATTAGAATGAAAGAAAGATTTGGCCGGATTGGAACCAAATGCTTGCAAAAGCAAACTGATTTCAACATGCAACGATATGTGCTAAAAATATTCAAAATTTATAACTATTCTATGAAAAATTAACAATAATAATTAATTTACAGTTAATATTCTAAGCGATTTGTACCACAGAATTGCACAATAGATAGATACATGTCCATAATTATTTTAAATTAATAAGACGGTCTGCTAATTTTCATGCTAGCTACAAGACTCCAGTTGCATAATGCACGTGTTATGAAACTTAAAACATAAAATTAATGCCACTCTTGTCCCAACTTAAATCCTTGCTAATTATTTACTGCTCTATGCTAAGTTGGGTGAATGTCAACACTTGCATGTTCCAGTAGCGTTTACAAAAGTCTCAATGCCGAACGCTAGGCAATATTAATCTAGCTATTTCCTGATGCTTTTATGGAATGAATATGAATTATGCATTGGGCATCTTTATCGGATTATTACATGAGCCTTGACGCTTATTGCAATTACAACCTGGTCCGCACTGCCATTTAAAGCGTCCATTATCAGGGTTGCATCGAAAGCTTACTTAGCATTACTCAAGATCAGTGACAAGACAACGTATAATTAACAAGGCACTAAAATTTCCCGGATATCCGCGATCCGCGGTAATAACGTCAAGGACCAATTATCTCAAAACGCCGTCTAAAATAAAATTTGGCTAGGCCAGGCTCTACCCCCACGCCGGCTCTGGGCGAAGAATCACATTTTATTTGCCTTTATAAGCACTTTAAAGAAACGAAAGCAGATGAATATTACGTATAACTCGAAATTCAATTGTAAACAGGGCATAATTGAACTAAATATTGGCGTGTTTCCGTTGCAAGCTCGCACATAATCTGTACTATCTAACTGGGCATTAAATACTAGAATCAATTCCAGCCAATAAAAAATTATACAAAGACGACGACAATAGAATCAAATCCCATCTGAGTGTTTCAGGTTGCATAAATACCTATTATGCATGAAAGAAATAGAGACTTCGGGAATACTGTAGCATGCAAGTTGCAGAAAAACTAGGGATCTGTACTAAATCAGCCAACAAACTCGACGGTGTAGTTTTTTTTGCACATACCTACCTACCTAAATCAGCTGGTGTACATAGTAGATAGTACTAAAAAGTTCATAGGACATACAGGATCACTTCTTCAGATAATTTGATGGAGCTAGAGCTCTACCAGATATCAGATCAGTTATAAGAAGTAGGTACTTATAATTTGCAATTTCTGAACCGTGACTTATCTCGTTTCCAATAAACAATTATTATCCTTGCGTCAATATCAAATTTTATAATTCGTTCGGACGCCAGTAAGTCAATTAGCTGCACGAGTTTGTCTAAAGTTAATATATAATCACGAAACTTAAACTTACGGACGACGTCCGCAGTGTTTTCAGTGAAATTGAAGTCGTAATCATGGAACATGCCGGTGAGACACTAGGTAACTCCTACTTGACCTTGACGATATACATATATGAATGTCAAGCCATTACTAAAAAAAATATTATGCAAATTGTCAAGTCAGGTATAGATTCGCCTTTTATTTACCACGCTCAAACATAATACATTTTAATATGTAGGTGAGAGAATACATCTGTCTTTGTCACATCACAGAGGATTTAAATTTACATAGGGCTTTCTTGCATGACTTATTTTATGCATACGAAATGCGTGCACTGTTTGATTTAGGGTCTTGTAAAGGTTGCGGTTAGTAGCCGCTGCGATAGCACTAACGGTTGGTCCCCTAAAGACTGCCCATCGGACCTCTATCGCTCCGAGAGGAGAGCCTTAAATGAGCGGGAGGTTTATTTGTTGCGCCCAAGTACTAATGATTCAGGAATAGGGTTTACGAAAATTTCAACTGTTCCGTTAATACTAAATGTAGGGCCTTGTGGTTAGTTGTTATGGATACAGCGTGAGGCTGTTTACAATATTGTTAGAGGAATTTTTGTTTAACGCTACCAATCTTAAGATATGTGTGAGTACATTTAATCTAATTAAGTTAAAATTAAATTTAAATTGTTTGAAATATTAGACATTTATCGAAAATTACTCTAACGATATTGTAGATGGTCTTACCCGGAATCCATTGAACCAAACCGCAACTCTCTAAGTTTAGTATTAACGGAGCAATACGCTAATTCGTGCAGTTTATCTTTTGGGAGTTTAACATAATCTATGAAAGATTACAAGACGCTTAAAGTTCCAATTGGAAATCGCAAGAAATGATTCATATTTACAATTTAATGGTGGAAACTTCCTTGACCACCCATGACATGATCAAGAAGTAAATAGTTTTACTACTTTGTTTACAAAGGATTAAAGGAAGTCAAATGTCAAATTTGATTTAAACAGCCTTGAAATGTCCAGTATCTTCAAGTCACTAAACCACATGTACCTACCTATAGCTCTTCAATTGCACATTCAGAATTTCCATAAGTATTTATAATTGCGTAATGCTTGCAACATGATAAATGATAAACTTATTTAGGTACAAAAATGCAAAATGCATAGTCTACACTTACTGTCACAAAGAAGTGCGTAGGTAAGTAGGTTACTCAGATAGAGAAGTGACCCAAATATTTTCAAAAATTCTTAGAATTTGATTATAACCTATGACGTTATTAAAAGTGACCCAATTTAGGAATTTCTAATAAACGCAGTAAACGCCTGTTTCACTGAAATAACCATAGTTAAATAATTAATAATAAACGACATTTTCCTTGTACCATTATCAGTGCAGTGCAGCATACAACAATATTCTGTGAACTTTCGCTATCAGTTCCGATTTCTCCTTTATTTACCACAGGCAAATTACAGAAATCGCCTCTGGTGAGCTAATAGCGGTTTTTTCACTTGTATGAATTCAATTGTTAAAAATGAATGAATGAGCATTACAATGAATCATAATAATTTTTTTTAATTGAACCAAATGCTTTGTTTACGGTGTTGTCAATCTTAAACTGCGTCACAATAATTCCAAATTTTAAGTCAGTCAATAGCTAACCCATAAAATTCAAATCTACAGAGTACATTACCGATATGACTCAACCAACATTTCATACATGCATGAATGAGTTATTATAATAATTAGTGGCCTTCTTTACCGTGCATAAGGCTTAGTATCTCGGGTAGTTCTTTGAAGCAAACTAACGTCATTAGCATCTCGATTCCCACACAGAAACGAAACGGCAGAACTAATAAGATTGTTTGCAGGATTTCTATTTACAGAAGTGTGCAGCCCGCATGTGTTTCGTTAGTGCTTCTTCGAATTGAAATACATAAAAAGATCCATTGGGATTTTTTACTGGACATAACACACATGGGTCATCGTAGATTACAGATTATTACTATAGTAGCCTTAGCGTGTTCTTCTATTTAGCATTTCGTAGCTAGCTAGAGCTAAGGTATAAGAAGAGCACCAGCTTGAAGCTTGTTGCTCCAGTGAATTTACAAGTGTTTGACTGAACTGAACTGAGAACATACTGTTTGCTCGTGAATGTCAAATTCCTCTCAAGGACTTCTACCCAGAGAAAACTATTAATATCACTTAACTCTTAAATAACTTTACGACTTAAATACTCCACGGCCCTGCTCTGAATCTGGCAGTTCTAGTTTCACTATTTCATATTGTGCCCCCGAATCATTATCAGGCCAGCCCACAGCTTATGTACTTGTGGAATATTTTTTTTACTCAATCAAAGAAATAAAAAAACTTATCACGTCAACCCAAGATTCCCACTCATTACATATATAGACAGGGTTCTTAGGCAAGCAAATTAATCAAGCCAAAGCCAGTGTGTAGGCAGAAGTGGTCAGAGTCGTTTGATTTTTGATTTGTTCAATTACCACCGGTTAAATTTCATCAAAATGTGGCTCAGAGTAATAACCGTGGCAATTCTACTCTGTTCTCAAATTCAAGGGTCAGTGGCGGGTAACAAGAAGGTGTCCTCTGTGTACACGGCCGTTGGGCCCAAGTTAATTCGTCCCAATACTTTCTACAACGTGACAATTGCTGTGGAGAAGGATGCTCCTACGGCAATGACGTTTATCCTGGGTATCAAAAGCGTTCAAGATGAAGCCCCTCATCACATTCTTTTGAAACAAATCAATGAAGATGGAACCGAGACGACTATTGAGCCCAAAGCTCCTGAAGAAAAAATCCTGTTTTTGTCCCAAAAAGTAATGATTTCACCAGGAGACGTGGCCACGGTTGAGATCAATGTCGGTGATCTACCGATTGAAGAAAATCGTTTTAATTTAACCATCCTTGCAGAAGCTGAGAAAGGTGATGTGAAATATCTGGATTCGAGTTTGGTGTACAAGGATACCAAGCAGCAGTCCCTTTTGCTTCAGACCGATAAGCCAATTTACAAGCCTGGAGAGACCGTCAATTTCCGTGTGGTCATGCTCAATCGATTTCTACGACCGTTGACGGATCAATTGGTTGATATTTCTATTACTGATCCTCAACAGAATTTGATTAAGAGCTGGAAGGATTTTAAGCTGGAAAAAGGTTTGTTAACGTCAAAGCTGGAATTGTCTCCCGAACCGAATCTTGGAGATTGGACGGTCAAAGCTACTTCGAACGGTCAAACGGAGTCACAAACTTTTTCTGTCGATCAGTACGTCTTACCTAAATTCAAAGTGGACGTGATTCTCCCTGCCTTCATCACTTTCAACAATTCCAAATTCAATGCTGAAGTCAAAGCGGCCTACACTTACGGGAAACCCATGAAAGGTGACGTTGAAGTTCGGATTTCGGAGTACCAAACCTACCGTTGGGGTGACCCGCCAAAAGTAGTTTCTAAAAAATCTCCAATTGATGGATCCGTTTTCATTGAATTTGACGTCGTGAAAGAATTGGAAAAGGAACCACTCACCTATGAAAAGGAATACCAAGTTGACGCAACGGTCACGGATAGTTTGACCGGTCGTCAACAAAACGGAACGGCACGAATTCGAATTCATCAGTATTCTTACAAGATTGAAATGATTGAGGAGCCCCGAAATTACAAACCTGGTTTCCCACTGCAGTTAACCTTCAAGGTGACAAGCCAGGACGGTACCCCGATTTCGGACCCAAATCCAAAAGCACTCACAATTCTACACGGCTATTCGTTCTTAGCTGAAGATGGGATTTTGTACCATGATATTCCCGCCAATGGAATAGTCCGAATTTCACTCAATACACCGACCAATGAGCTCATGTCCGCTAGCGCCGTGGAACTGACCTACAAGGACCTCACCCAGACCTTCTACCCGCCACAAAAGCTCAGCTCCCCCTCCAAGACCTACATGGACGTTTGCCTGGCCACGAAGAACCCTGCGGTCAATTCCAAGGTGGGCGTAACCGTAAAGCTAAACAAGGAATTTGATTCGTTAAGCTACATCCTGTACGGCCGAGGTCAGATTCTGAATACCGAGCGGATTCAATTACCAGCTCCGGCCAAGGAACATAAATTCGAGGTTTCTGTCCCATCATCGGCGGCTCCCGAAGCCATTCTCCTGGTCTACACCGTTATCAAGCCCACGCTCGAAGTGGCGGTCGACACTGCAAAATTCACGGTCAACTCCGTATTTGACAATTACCTGAATCTGACGCTGTCCAAGGAAATTGCGGAACCTGGTGAGAATTTGAGCATTTCCTTGGATACTACTGCTGGGTCCGTGATTGCCGTTCGTGGAGTGGATCAATCCGTGCTTCTCCTCAAGGAAGATAAGGATATTACCGTGAAGACGATTGAGGAAGAGGTCAAATCATTCCAGGCTCAGCTGAACAATTACCGACTTTGGGGTGGGTCCAGTGCTTTTCAAATGTTTGAAGAAACAGGGCTGATTATTCTGACCAATGCAGTTTTGGAGAAGGAACGCTACTTACCACGACCCTACTATAGCAGCGCTCCACAAGCGTTTCATAAGAGTGCAGTAATGCACGAAATGGCATTGGATGAAATTCAACCAATGTCTTTACAGCGATCGGGTTTTGGTGGCGGAGCAGCTCCAAGCAACGAAATCCGAGTTCGTACCAATTTCCCTGAAACATGGCTCTGGGAATCAATTCAAACCAACGCTTCAACATATGTCCTCGAAAAAGTTGTGCCGGATACCCTGACCTCTTGGGTCATTTCTGGATATTCTCTCAGCCCTGAGACCGGGATCGGGCTCACGCTGCGACCCTCTATCCTCAAAACCTTCCGTCCATTTTTCATCACACTCAACAAACCCTATTCCATTGTCAAAGGAGAAATCTTTGGTCTCCAAGTCCTCGTGCACAATTACATGGAGAATGAAGTCACGGCTGGAATTACGCTCCAAAACCCGGAATCCGCATTTGAGTTCCATCAAGAAGAAAATAAAAATCAACCGGAAGTCACTAAATCTGTGGTTATTGGTCCAGCCCAAGTCAAGTCCGTGACTTTCGTAATCAAACCAATTAAATTCGGAATTATCAAACTCAACGTGAAGGGAGTAACACCTTTAGCCGGGGACGCTGTGTCACAGCCATTGATTGTCAAGCCCCCTGGTCAGAAGCAGTCTCGGAATAAGGCTGTTTTACTTGACCTCCGCTCCGTGGCCACGGTTTCCGCAGAGCTCACGGCGGATTTCCCGCCGAAACGAGTTGAAGGAGCGGATATGGTGAAAGTTTCTGTTATTTCAGATCTTCTGGGATCAACCATTTCTAATTTAGACAAATTACTTCAAATGCCCTGTGGATGCGGAGAGCAGAATATGCTGAATTTCGTACCGGATATTGTGATTCTTGAATATTTGCAAGCTGCTGGAACACTAACACCAGAAATTAAGAAAAAGGCTCTGCGGTTCCTGGAAGCTGGTTATCAACGTGAACTCACTTATCGCCACCATGACGGATCTTTCTCGGCCTTCGGTCAATCTGACAGTTCTGGCTCAACCTGGCTCACGGCTTTCGTCGTACGCTCTTTCGTGGCTGCCAAACCGCATATAACCATTGACAACAAAATTATTCGGGAAGCTCTGCAGTTCCTTGCAGAAAAACAGCAATCAGACGGAAGCTTCGTGGAGCACGGAACCGTGATTCATTCAGATATGAAGGGTGGAGCTGCAGATAGTTACTCGTTATCGGCATACGTTCTTCTGGCCTTTGTTGAAAGCACGAATTTTACTGAAGCTGGATTCGAATCTGTTATCAAGAAAGGATTGGACTATGTTGTAAAGGCACCCACCAATTTAGACAATCCTTATCCCCTAACCCTCATTTCATTCGTACTACAAAGCACTGGACATGAGCAAAAAACAACGTTCAAAGCAGCATTAGAAAAATTGGCCAAGCACGACGGAGACTTGCTCTACTGGGAACCACCCAAGAAGGAAAAACCAAAGACGGACAAAGCATTCCCGACTTATCATTGGGAACCAAGCACAAAGCCTGTTTCCGTTGAAATGACCGCCTATGCCCTCCTCATCTACTTACGAGAAAATAATTTGGAAAAAGCTCTCAGCGTTGGAAAATGGCTCTTGACTCAACGAAACGCGGAAGGTGGATTCATTTCAACTCAGGACACAGTGGTTGGGTTGACAGCATTGGCTAAATTCGCTTTAGCCACTCGGGCGACGGAAAATGACCTCGTCGTCAAAGCTACGCATTCTGGTACTACCGAGGAATTCAAAGTGAACAAGGACAACGCCATGGTTCTTCAGGAAGTCTTTATCCCAGGAAATACGACGGCGGTACAGTTTCAGGCGGACGGAAAAGGCACTGCGCTTGCGCAGTTGAGTTGGACTTATTACGTGGAAGATAAATCGGAAGCCCCAGCGTTTGAACTTGATATCAAGGTAAATATGCAACTAATTTTTTTTTAAGTTTTCTTGGTTTGAAATTCTTAGAATTACAATATTTTAATTTTTAACTCAGGTTGATTCAGCTCCCAAATCCGCCGCACTCAAGCTTACCATATGCACGGCCTTCACCCAGCTTGAAGGAAAGAACAAGGAATCAAATATGGCTGTGTTGGAAGTGAATCTGCCCTCCGGCTATGCTTTTGACACTGAAGGTCTTGATTCAGTCCGTGATGTGAATCAAGTGAAACGATTCGATTTGGAGAACTCGGATACGAAATTGAATATTTACTTCAATTCAATTGATAAGACATCTCGCTGCGTCACCCTGCCCGCTGACCGCGTGTTCAAAGTAGCCAATCCCGCTCCGGCCTACGTGGATGTGTATGATTACTACGATACGACCATGAGGGCACGAGGTTTCTACAATCCCCCCGGCTTCTCGGCTTGTGATATTTGTAATGATGACGAGTCTTGTGCTTCACAGAATTGTGTCAACTAAATTCACTATAATTAAACCTATGTATGTATGTATATGTAAATAGTTCATCTATTTGTATGCCCTCGATAGTTCATTCTCCTGCTGCTGTATTCATACCTATTTACATATTGTTCTAAACCGTTTTACACATAACAGCAAAATAAATGCAGCTCCGAAATAGTTTAATTTATTTAAATTGCTATTTTAAGTGTATAAACTGTGGAGCGAAATACTTATTTTGTGAGTCTTTTAATAATAAGTTAAAATGCAATGATTAGAATCACAATTTATTATTGAAACGTAAATCTAATGTATGCGATATCTGAGGTATATTCCGACTACACTTTAAAACTAGGCTATAACTAACTTGAGTAGATACGTAGTTAACTATACATTGGCTACATTATAAATAAATGTCCTTGCACATTGTACATGTTATAATATAACGCTTAGAGGTGTGTAATATCAATGGAGGTGTATATTTGTATATTGTGAACTAGGTAACAATAATCAATATTAGTGAGTTCGTAGGCGGTGGGCATTAATCATTAACTCAGCTCTGAGCTATTCTTGTGCTCATGACCTATATCAGGGTATACTACTATATACCCGGGACATTATGTGACATTGTGTCACTCGTGGACTATTATATTTAATTGCGAGGCTAAATTTAATCAGGCAATATTGGACGAATCAAGTTTAATTGTAGCTTTGTCAAAAAAATTGGTAAAAAGGCAATCAATAATTTTGAATTATTGGAAAAATTCAAGGTACTTTGAAATGTCCGAATATTGCGCACCAGGTACAGCATATGTTCCATGTAGCAGGTCAAAGATTTGCATACAAATAGCCGCCATATAAGGATTGGCTTGGAAGACCCCCCAATACCTAATGAGATAGTGGTAGAACTTATGTGTATGTTATAAGGTTACACAGTTTTGAAATCCATGTTCAGATCCGTCTCGTATTGTTAGCTTAATTACATTTGAGATTGCTATTAAAATCCATATCTAATAATTATCATTTGGTTAATGCTATATTACGGGTATCTTTGTCGCTTTGTGTCTATTATTTGTGACGAAAGTTGGGGTAATGTCGATAATTAATCGATATATTGCTAGATTGTCAATATCGACATCCCGTTCCTAACCATATTAACGACTATGTACCGTGATTAAGGCAGTTGACCATGGCCAATGCTACGCTTTATTGGTATTGCTTGTCACAACAATACTGTCGAGGCTTGACGTGGATTCGTGACGGGTTCTGGATGTCCGAATTTTGGATTCCTCATTGTCACTATCCTCCTCTTCCTCGTCTTCGTCATCGTCAGAAGAATCGATTGGAGCTCTACTAAATAATCGACGGGACGGTATGTCACCATTAACGATGGCCACTTCCACGCTCTTCTTTCGAAGTCGCATAGGACTATTGCCTGCAGAACTAAGGTTCCCGGTTAAACTTTCTTGTGGACTTGCAGGCAGCGTTTCAGCTCCATTCAATGAACCTGGCAAAAGTAAAAAATTCTAAAATATTACATGTTCACTAATAATAACGTTAAAAACAAGTATGCGTTCCAACCATTGCAATTGCAGGTCTTTAGCATTGCGGACTTACACGCAAAAACCATGGTTCACCCCATGTATAAGACCTTTCTGATCTACCATTCACGGAGAAAGTTCTTTCACCTCTGTTACTGACTATATTAAAATTTTAGATGCATATCCTTGTCCCTGTGACCACACAGCACGTAAATTACCTTCGTGTTATTCTGGCTTTGTTATGGACGAAGCATGGAGGTGACGGGATATCAATATAATTGGTTATTTGGATTCGGATTCGCCGAAAGGGAATATAAAATACAACTCCAGTGAAAGTCACTGTCGTGTCGTCACTGTCACAATACGAACAATAATAAATTCAGTGGGTGCCTCAGTAGATACCACACGTGTAGGGTTGTTTCGCGAATTCCTACTACAAAATTCGGTACACGCAACGGAATATCGTACAGAAAAACGTCGATAGACTGAAGGCCAGTTAATTGGGGAACAAACAATGAACGGAAATAGGGTGACTCGTGCAATGTGATAACGAGAAATTGTTGACATATTTTATCTGACGGAATTTTAGATCGGAATGGTGAAAGCTGGTTAACTCTGTGGTAGGTTTTATTTGTTATTTACCGTATGAATGGTGATGCCGCTCTGTATCCAACTCATATGCAGACACATGCGGCGTCTCCACTGGGAATGTAGCATTGAATAATTTGAAATCAAAGACGACATGGTGTCCTGTTTTGAAACTGGAGAGCTCATGGAAGCGATGACCCCAGAGAATTTCAGAGGGTAGAAAAGATGTACGAAGCTGAGTTGTCATTCCTGTACTCTCCACGACTCCCTCGAGAACGACTATCACTTCTAATTGAGATTTGAGCAAATCCGTGGGTGACATACGGTAAAACGGTGATTCGGCATCGATTGGATGAACAATCACGGTCGGCCAAAAGAATAAAATCCGATCTTCGTCTTCACCAAACCCTCCGACCTGAATAAGAGAATTAGGAATTAAAACAAAAAAATCAAAACGGAGTATTTTATTTCTTGACCAAATTTTTCAAATAATTTGCATAGCTATTTACTTTGATTTCCTCTTGATGAATAGGGATAACTTCTCCCTCAGCAGTCACGCGTTTAGTAATTATTTGAGCTCGGACATGACACTCGAACAATCCACTTCTTCCCCGCATATCCCCCACTCGGAACATGAAGTAGAATTTCCCATCCCGCTGAGAAATGACTGCATTTTTACTGAACAGCAAAGTATTTGCTCGTTTCTTGGGCCGAGACAATTTCGCGAATACAACCCCCACCATGAATGCTTCAATTAGAACCCCCGCCACGCTCTGAGCTACAAGGACGAAAATGGCATCTGGACAAGTGTCATTCATGTAGCGGGTTCCATAACCAATAGTGTGCTGAGTCTCAAGGCTGAATAGGAAGACTGATGTGAAACTATGAACCCCAACGATACAGGGTTGCCAATTCGGATCAGTCAAATGTTCCAGGTCACCGTGGGTTGAGACGATTAGCCACCATATTACTGCAAAACCTGCAAAAAAAAAACAAATTAAATTTAAAACTGTTAATACTGTTTCCACGCATTAAACCCTTGAGCAACGGATTTACAGGTAGTTTCTCTGTAATGCACACGTATATGTACAGGTAGAATTGTGGCGAAATGATGGCTGACACAGTTTCAGCGCGAGTATTTGAAATTTGAATTTGGAATGATTGACTGAGCGGGATTTTTTAAACGCTGAGCCATTGAACAGCCTAGAAAATGGTTCATCATTTTAGCGCATTAAAACTTCATCTAAAAATCATAATTGTTTCAAACCTTCACGATAAATATATAAATATTTTAGAACCAGCTTCTTTTAGCTCTGATTATATTATATCCGTAAAATATGTGTTATACACCATAAGCTAAAATTAACTAATTTGGCG
The DNA here is from genome assembly GCA_034694925.1 of Ceratophysella denticulata. NCBI lineage: Eukaryota > Metazoa > Arthropoda > Collembola > Poduromorpha > Hypogastruridae > Ceratophysella > Ceratophysella denticulata. The sequence goes on from JAQFYT010000361.1 coordinate 19,378, forward strand.
TAAAATTTAATTTGTGATAAAAGCATTAATTTTGTGGATGAAACGCGTCGTTTCCGAAATTAAAATTGACTATTTTTTGCGGTGTAAGTGTAAGTCAAAACATCTCCACAATATGAAATACATCTTCCATTCAGCGAAGCACTCAATTTGATTATTTGATACTTTGCTTTTATAACGCTATATTTACTCAAGTAACAGCATCGTACAGTAAATCCGTCATCAACGCTCAACCCGCCCTTTGATGTTACATAGAATGGTGCTTCCTTTGGTACCTACTACATACATGGCTTTCCAAGTTCCAAGTAATCAGTTTCGATAATAATGGAAGAAAAAAAAGTTGGGCTGCTGTCGATGGACGTGTGAGTTTTTATAAATAGGCGTTAGATAATTGAAAACATGTCGATGTAAAGTTTATTTATGATCCCCGTTCCGTTTCATTTACTCGATAAGCGGTCTCCTTCATAAAACCCACTCTTTTACCCGCAAGTGCTGTATAACTCCGGAGTATATTTAGAAGTCTTTCAATGCCAAAAACAACGTACAACGTCGTATTGTGACAAATGACAAAATAAAATTTAAACTTAAAAATAATTTGTCTTTTTACTGCGTTGGTGCTATTTCTTATATATGCTCTGTTGAAGGATGGGTTTAAAAGAGCTTAATGGGTTGGGATTTCTGGCTTCTAAAAAGGATTGTAAATTACAAGGTTGCATGTTATGTTCCATGGCATTATTACAAAAGTTCAACTTTTGCAAATGTCTTAAAAATGGATTAAGGGTCTTGTAAACGTTCAGGCTAATAGCCAACGCGATAGTGGATTGTTAGTCCACTAAGAGACTGTCCATCGGGTTTTTATTGTCGTGAGAGAAGAACTAAGACGACGCGGGGGTTAATCACGGCCGCGGCCGAGTAACGGTCAGGGCCAGGGAAAGCCGTTTTCGAAAACTGATACTTCTCTGTCAATAATAAACGTTGAGACTTGCGGTTTTGTGGTAGATTCAGAATGAAATTGTTTAAAATATGGTTAGATAACTTTTTGATTAACACTGCCAGTCTTGATTCATATATGGTTCCAGTTAATTCAAATTTTAATTTTAATAATTTGAATAAAGTCTAAATTATTTAAAAATTTGTATTTCCATATTGTAGATAGTTGCACTCTGATCCCATCGTACCAAACGGCAGGCCTCTAAGTTTAGTATTAATTTGTTATCCTATGGTACTTTAGCATAGTCTAAAAATGTATACAAACACCTTAAGGGTGAATTTCTAATTTTGACATGTTTTTATATGCCTGATTCGCCAAGCTTCGCATAATCTTAAAATTACATTTTCTCTTTTTAGCGCATATTTATTAAACGGCCACACTTTTGTGTCATGAACACGTTTATGGGTGATACATTTGGCACGTTTCGCAAACCACACCTCCGCCACGAATCTAATTAATTATTGTCATATTGAAATGTGTATTTAGAACACTTTAAGTAAATATGACTTTGCTCTACATTAATCATTTCGGTTCTGCACTGTCTGAAGTCTGAATTCTAATTTGAGACACAAAGCAAAGAAGCCAAAAATCGTATGTACGTGTTAGGAGGTAGGAGGTAGCCTAATTATTCTTTCGTTGACTTTTTCATGATACCATGAACTTGGCTTGGATATGCATTTGAACTTACATACCGATTATGCTTACAAATGTGTACTTTGTGCAGAATTCTACAGTCCAGCCAGTAAATTTAGCGTAACCGCCACAGTAGTACAGTACATTAACGCAAGGCTAGATTTCATGAAAGATTATGATACATTTGTGCAGAATTGGACTAATGGCTTTTACCTATCCAGGACAGGATGTAACTGGTAGAAAATACGAAAAGCGTCCATCTCCAACGAGCGTCAACCAGGGTTGTGAAAATATCTCGAATATATCGCCAGGTTCTCTCAAAAACATTAACGTGTCGAGTGTTGTACACGCCGCTTTTTAGGAAAAATCGTTCTTGATTCCGCTTCCCGTTTTCACTCTCAATCTCTTCTCTGCTAAAACGACGCCGACGCCAATCCGAATAAAATCTGCAAAATGAGTTTCAATTGTTTTTATTCAGCAATGTGATTTCTGTAGCATCTACTAATCAAAACCTTGATTTATATGCCATATGCCAATAAACTTTAAAACATGAATACATCTATATACACTTGTATGGAATTCAAGCCAAAACTTTCACCATTGGAGAAAGCCCTAAGGTGTCATGTGGCCGCGTTCCACCGAACTAGCAACGCTAACCTTCAAACGCCCATTAAACGTCTGAATGTTCAATGATCAATTTTATAGTCATTGAATATTGAAACGGAAATCGGATTCTAGTTTTGAGCTTTGGCTTCCTCATCGATATTCAAGGATTAATTTGTGCCTGGTTGGTTATACTATTGAATAACCCTTGAAACTTATAATAATTGGCTTCAACTTCAACTTTTCTTGAACACACGTGTGCATAAGGATTTTTATTGCGTGTCGTCCAGTATTCTCTATAGCTCCTAATCGATGTATTTTGCATTCTTTATAATGTTTCGTAAATACAGCGTACAACGACTAGGTCAACGCGAGTAAATGGATATCAATACTTTGTGCTTTGGCCAGGCCAGATGGTTCAAATTGAATCTAATTTATATTTCATGCATTGACAGCAAATTTCCGTTCAATACGCAAAAGAAAAATGCATTAATAATACACGAAAACTTACCTCCAAAACTGCTCACCACCACAATTGAAGGAAGATGAAATCCGTTGAAAGCCACGACTTTTGCTACTATTACTTGAATTAGTTGTATTTGTTAAATTCTCTGAATTGAGTGTCGGCGTATTATTTTCTAAATAATTCCCTGAATTCTGACAGGAAGTATTATTATTATTACTACAACCGCTCAGATTCCGATGCTTCGAGCCGGGCAAGTACTGGGGTGGGCTGAGGAGATTATTCCCAGTAGAATTATTATAGTGATTCGTTCCATGAGGACCGTAGCCATTGTCGGATCTTGAACTCTGCAGATCATCAATGATAATAGAAATCGGTTCCATCGACGGGGTTTCTGGAATCAGCGATTGCCAAACAGCGGCCATGGCCGGGCAACCAGGATCGCGGTGCTTTAATGGCGACACTTTTGTGTAGTAACTGACAGGCGTGCGGTAACCGGCAGAAATGTGGCGAACATTTTCCCGACTAAATTCGCCTTGCTGGTGCAACACTGTGAATTCACTGCATGTAACCACGTCCTGACGTATATAAGACACTACTGGTTCGGGGTATGTATGGTGTTTAAGACACTAGCGGTGAAAGTTCTGCGGGGCTTTCACTTAATCGCTCCCACCATAGAACTGAAGTGAATTGACATTGGAATTTTTGCTGGAAAAAATACTCGTACAGAATAAGTGTAGATCGTAGTTCGAATTCCCAAAAATGCCGTGGGTGTATGTACTGTAGTGTGGATATTATTGGGAAAGTCGGATGATTAAGGAGCCGTATGGTCGTCGGCTGACTTTTACGTCGTCTTGTTGAGGGATACTACGTATTTCCTTTGGGGGTTTCGGGGTTTAGGTGGACATACGTAGGTAATTTCCAAATTCCAAATGCCTCTTATGCTTCTTCTGTTGTGAATTTTCACTTGACAACTTGTCCAGTAGCAGCAGGAACCAGGCTAAATACTAAATGGCTGGAACTAATAGATACTTGCATACTCGCTTGGGTTTTTTGCAATCGAGCTTACTATTCCAAACCTTGCCCACGACGACGACCACGTCCACCTGCTCATGAAAAATGCAGAATATTACCATTTCTTCACTTCAATTGGGAAAAGAACGCGAGCAGAGTGGCCTGAGTGGAGGGTGTTGAGTGAGGGTGGGTGTGCCAGCTTTTTACTGTATGCTCTATCTACAAATACGGAGAAAGTACCACAATAGGTTTTTGGGTGTACCACTCTCGACTGGGCAGAGGGAAAAAATTGTGCGGAACTTATTATGGCGTTTTTGGCCAATTGTACCCAAAGCAATTTGGCATCGATGACGCCAATTCTTTATTATGTACGTGGTACGTGCATGTGTGAACGCACGGTGTATATGAATAATTCTTGTAATACTTACAATTAGTTTAGTTTAGTAGGGTTTTGCAAATTCGAACTAATTTTCGAGTTCCACCAAACTTTAGTTAGGTTAGGTTGCATTAGCAAACATTTGAAGAAATCCGATGTATCGTTTATGCACTCAAATCGTAAAAATTCTATCTAATTCCAAAATGCCAAAAATACCGGCGTCTAGTTAGCAAGCCCTGAATCAACCAAGAATTATTGGAAACACGCTTCACAAGCTCAACCTTCGAGTTCAGGTCGATTTTTTTATTTCATCGTGGAAAGAAATACTCGTGAAAATTACCTCATTTATTAAATGTTATTTAGCTACAATTTACCAAAGTCCTGGCTGATTAGACGATTGTGGGCTTTGGGATGGACTTTATCTCCAAGTAATTGATTGTATAGGGTGGGGCACCGCGGACTTGCTTATCGCTGCTGATTGTTATATTACGACTCGATTCGGTTGTTATTCTATTCCTTCGTCACAATTCTTAACGTAAAACGTCACTAGTTTTGATGAGAGTGCAAATAGACTACAAAGTAGATTGGAGTGGATATTTCCAAAGGGTTTAAGTAGAATGTGGGAGTTCCGGGTATTTTGTATTTTGTGTGACGAATTGTTGGGAATAAAAAATGAAGATTTGGGTGTCCTAATGCTAATTGGAGAATTTATTGGTATTTGTACACGTCATGACATTGTGTTTTATCAGGACAATCTCGGATATACCAATACCTATACACGTGTGAGGAAGCTTTAATTTAAGTGCGATAAGGTAAAAATAGTTTAAATTGAATTGAACGACGCCTTCTTGTACAGTATGTTAGAACGACAAGTTTGTGCGAATTATGGGATAACCCTTGACATTGAATCGTATTAAATTCTTATGCTTTTGCAATAGTCAATTTGCATTTTGCTGTACATATGACTCGGTGTCCATACGTCTATCACAATATGTCCGTGTGCGCGTTGAGGCATTTGTCCGTCGACGTCGACACATTCATCCATCGTCATTTGCCAATCATCTTACTGTAATTACAAGCAATATACTCGTTGCTACCCCATATCTTCCCCCGCATGTCTTTCTTTGGCCAACGTCACAGTACTTAAACTAGTCAAAAATAGAATATATGGATCTAAAAATACTTATAATTGGTGCGCGTATTGCAAAGAAATGTGGAAATGGCTAATTAATAAACCAGATCGACAGTAATTAACTGTCTTTGGAAGTTGGCATGCTGTGCTGAATGTCATCGTCGGACGTTCTTAACCTTTCAGTCGTTATACTCCTCGGCTACAGGGTTATTCAAGGCTCGGTTTTTATGGCTATTAGGGATTAGGGTTCCATACGCTTACTGTACAGTTGGATGCTGATTCTAATTATCTGACACCTGTCTTTAGCCGCGTTAAATGGCAGTTTCAAAAACAAAACCTGCAGTTGTGCATTAGCGACATTTTTGTTGTAGATATGAACCCTGCGACAAAATATCTGAGCAGCAATAATTTAGATCCAGTTTTAACAACAGTGTTTTAAGGCTCAGATAGCGAAGCCCATAGCTTTGACAAACCTCAACGGATTTTGACAAATGAAGGCATTTTAGAAAGAGGATGAACAGGTGCATAGGCTAAAGCTAAGCATTTGTTTTTTGGAAATTCCGCTCCATAAAAAGATGGCGGCCAACAGAAAACTTTAAAGTCCGATAGCTCTGGACCTATTTCGAATTTACCTAAAACCGATGCTTACTGAATTCAGAAAGCGCTGCAGATTTTAAAAAGCTCTTAATCGGTCACCTAGCCTAAAAAGTGACAAAGTTATCGATTTTACAGTAAACCCTGTTTTTCACCAGTTTTGGTTTACTCGAACACGGCTCTGAGGCCGAGACACCAAACCATACCGTACTCGCCACCTCCTACTCACTATTCAGCTCCAAAGCGTACTCTTTCCCAAATGTGTTTTGCATGCATACTAGAAATACGGGTGGCGCCCCCTTAGCGGCCTAGATTCAAACTGTCACCCTGCTATGGGAATCTTGAGCATCTCTCGGTTTACACTTAAGGTACCTATACTCAAATAGCTACCTAAAAGTCAAAATTACAGTAAACATTACTTTCATTGGAATTACCCATGGTTCCAAGGTTTAAAGCACCAGGTAAAAGCAACTGTGAAGGAATATAAATTCAAAACAAATCCGGTCGTTAAGTGTAGCTAGGCGGGTGGTGTTATAAATACCCGAGGACTGAACACATAAATAGGTAAGCACATAAGTATGCATAAACTTAATTTGAAAAGTGTCCTTCGTTCACCGGTGGTGGTGATTGGTAATGATGCAGTATATACTTTAAATTTTCCTTGTACAAAAGTTGCTACTATTTAAAAATTGGAGAATAAAATGGGTCATGGACAAAAAGGAAGGAAATTACAGATGGAATAAATCACCTTTCAAAACAAACAAAGTTAAACATTGACAAGAATAACAGAGTGCTACGAATTACCTTGCTGAGCGTGTGAAATGTGAATATTTCGCATACATGCAAGGAAGGTAATGGTAGTAAATACTGTTTGCCAAATCCTAAATGCAAACTCCGGCGATTTGGAAATTTTACCGATACAGCAGCATTGCTGGGATTTAGAATTCAGCTCATTTTAGCCTATTTCCCCCTTACATTGCAAACTAAATCACTATCGATTTCGTGCATAGCTATTGTATGAATTTGCAGATAAGTCTTGTTTCAACTAACCGAATAATCGTTATGGATTCCTTGCATAGCTAATATGTTGAATGTATGGGAATTCACTAATTTTCCTGAAGCTTTAATGAAAATCCCAGCAAATTCTACCGGTAGTTAACGTGAATAAATAATTGGTACATTTTCTTACCTGCCAGCGTATTATTCCGGGTCTGCAGAAAATCACGAAATTTCCTCGTGCAATTATTTCTATTCATTCAGGTTGGGGATTAAAGCAATTTTTAGTACATATATAGGTATTTGGCCTTTGATTTTCACTGTCTGTTTGCACTTGACAAGGGTTAACTCAATTAAAAACGGTCACACGGAACAGACACGAGCCAACAATTTAGTTTGCATTACACGTGTCACAATATAGGTTTCTGATCTCGATTACGATTACGACCGTCGATCTCATGGATTCACTGCAGACGTTCTTATATTGCATATTGCAGAAGAAATATATAACTCAGCGTGACTTCGTTGAGTTTAGATTTAGAATAAGAAAATGTTTCATGTTACTAATCGGCTCCGGAGAGAACTGCGATTTTTTATTACACAGTTTCTACCTTACATACATTTTCAGCATGCAGAATTTGCACAGGGAATGGGATTGGAAAAGCCAAACCCGGGTTTCGGTATGTAGTGCCCAATGTTTTCGCTTTCATCCTAACCAATACTACCCGGCAGAGAACCCCCGACGCCGGTTCCTATGTGCTATATCCTTACATCTTAACATTAAAATCGTAGAGAATAATCCGTCCGTCCGTCCTTCACGTCCTGTAAACAAGTCTATCAACACAGTA
>JAQFYT010000362.1:0-26982 GCA_034694925.1 Ceratophysella denticulata
TACTACTACTTAAGACAATAATATTGTAATGTGCTCGTAATAACCTGATTTCAGGGTTCAATAAATAAATAAAAAAATAAATACCAATACCTGCCAATGCTTCCCGACGTTTGGATGGCATTTTATTTTTGGTATACGGAATGCGAAAGGTGAATGGGAATCCAAAACCAGAGAGAAAGGTAGATTTACGGGGAAAATGTCCGATGGGCCTTGGGCCTGTGAGCAGGTCACGGTAGGGGACTCGAGACTCGAAAGGTTTCCTGGCCAAGCTCTTGTTCTTGTTTGACCCTTTCAGAGTCCATAGTTAGTCATTTGTCGAGGTCGAGATTGGTAATAGTTCAAGGTCCAAAGCATTTTTCACGGTCTGGAGTGGAGCTCATCCGCTTTCCAGAATCGCATTATTTCCAACTCAATAAATTGCTGCTGTGTGGAGCTAACTAACTGCAAGACAGCAATAATGGCCACAACTTACTTCTCTGCCCTTTGGTTCTGGATCTTTGCCGTAATTTTCTTTCCTCTTTCCACTCCGGGCCTGGATACAGTTTCTGGTAAGTTATACATAGTGTAATAAGTTCACAAATTGTCGAAATAAAATGTATTTTCTTCTTGAAAAAAATTTAAAACCTCTTATTTCTTTTATCCCATTTGTACATTAAATTGACGACTCCGACTCTATTTCTCAAAAGGTGAAATGAAATACGTAAAGAATCAATTTCCGCTAAATTCCATGGTGGGATCTAATAATGGCACTCGGTCATTTCAACTGTCATCCAGCATCTACTTCAGCGAAGATAGGCCTCATGAATATTCCAGATACCAAATCTGGTTCCTGGCTTCGAAGAAACTGTCCATCGTGGATGAAGAATCCCGACCCGAATATCTGCTCGAATTTTATCCGTGGTTCACGAAAGGGATTCCGGCTCACAACATCTCACAAGCCCTTTTTACGGGTTCCACTCCGCCGGATCCAGAGGTTCTTAGAAGGCTCATCGAGCTAGCTTCCGGGATGCTCGTCTCTCAACAAGCAGTTATTACTCAGAGTATTCGAATGCGACTTGGAGAGCCGTTTATACTTCGGATTATTCTGAACGCGGCTAGTCGGTCCGAACTATTTACTTTCTTCAACCCACGGCTGCTAGCAAAGAACATGGGCACTATAGTTAAGATGATCAAAAAAATCCCGGAAGAATTCAGGGCTGTTCAGACCAATTTACTGCCCACGAATTTGCTCTCGGCTTGGTTGACCGGGGTTCGTGCTACTTCTAACGTTAGAAGGTAATTTGGTCGATTTTTTCTGTATTGACTGGTTCAAATGGGATGGGGCGTTCTAAACCAGAAAGCGCTTGGTAATTACTGGTCATTTATTATACTTTGTTAATTTTTTTTAGATGGACGGCGGATGATTTGTCTGGCAAGAGTTTTCTGGGTACTGCTCAACAGTTGAATTTGGCCATCATGGGCTTGGGCTGTCGAGATTTGGGAATAGTACCGGCTCCAGAGATACTTGCCGTTCTGGCTCGCTATCGACAGGAATTATATTTACGGAACACCCGGAAAGATATTGCGTTTCCATTGAATCTTCGGAATTGTGCCTTGGGTAAAGTGGTGGAATTTCTGAAACTGAGAAATTTTATAGTCAGTGGAAATCCGGTCAATATTCTGAGCGGACTGAGACCGGGTGAAGTTTCGGCCATTGGAGGTAAGCAGCTGAAGGAAATTACTATTTGTGTATGCTTTTGTATGTTCAATTCGAGGAACAAATATGTTTGTACACGTAAAAATATATTTCCTTGCATTATTCCAGGTGAAATTTTAACAGCCGTACCAACACCAGCTTTGGAAAACATTCCACCAGAAATTCGTCAAGAAATTCTACAAGAAATCGGTCGTCTGGAAATTCTAGATCTCTTCCGCCTTGCTCCTATTGACCAGCTCCAATGGTACGCAAATAAATTCCTGAGTGACCTGAGCACCGTACGAACAAATCCGCTCCAGCCCCAACTTCCAGGGCCGCAGCTCACGGACACTCTGTCACCTGTCCAAGGCCCGTCAGTTGCGCTCGACGCCATGGCCCTTCAGCGAATGGGCAACTTGCTCTGCTACGGAAGCATAATTCAGAAAATGAATGTCTCTCAATCAGTTCTTCGTAAAGTTCTGGACAATTGGGCCCGTGAAGGAACGAAGACCTGTTGCTTGTCACCGGATATGCAGGAACAATGGGCGACCTTCCTGAAGCAAACGTATGGAACTGATACTTCGAAATGGAAGGCAGTGGACCTCGTTAAAGCTGGTGACCTTCTGATTTCGTTGGCGGACGGAGATTTGCGGATGATTTCAAATTATGCATTTGAACTGGGCGTTGGTGAAATTCTGCGTCGATCTGCCTTTATCAAACCGTTGGACATGCTGGGCCACGCCAGCCCGGTGCCATTCATCACGGCCTGTACGGAAAGCCTTGGACCAGACGGCCAGCATTTCCTGACCTCCTACAAAACTCTGATGCGGAAACTGGTATACGCTTATCAGTCGAGGGAGATTAAAAACAAGGCCTTCTTTGATCATAATGATGATAGTGCGGGACGTCCACGAGAGTGGTTCCCACGAGTGTGGTTCCCACAACCAGCGGACCCGGAAATTGATGTTGATTTCCTAGATCAGAACTTGACCTGTATGGGAATCAAAGCCGTGGGCCCTGCTGCCATTGGTCTAACACCAGAGGACTTTGAGAGCCTGCCGGCTGAAGAACTATTCAATTGTATTGATACGCTGGGGAAAATTAAATGGGAAGAAGGCACGAAGAGAACCTTGTTGAATCTATACAAGGAAAAACTGAAATTGACCAACGTTAAGCTTGACACGCTCAACGTGATTGAACTCGGTACCTTGGTCACGGCTCTCTCTGCTAGCAAGCAATCCGGAAGCAGATTATTCGATGATGTAAAGAGCCTCAAGGAAAATCCTCAGGAGAAAGCATATTATAAGAACGTTTTTGATATTTCCTCCCTGGATCTCAAACTACCAAACAGCCTGGACACACTGGCACTTATGGGAATCCAGGTCACGGAGCCTGAAATGGTCAGCAATACTCATATCGAAAACATTAAGGCGATTCACGATGCATTTACCTAATTATATTATTCATATTTTTCTCGCTGACAGCTGACAGCCTTGGCCGATAAATTCGTAGAAGACAATCGGAATTTCCCTGGCGTTGGTCTACCGGATCTCCTGAGGGTCACGGTATGGTCACTCGGGAACATCATGTGCGGGTTTCACGAAACGAGGGTTCAGGCGATTTTCGAGTCGGATCGGTCGCTTTTCATTGACGTGAGTCCGATGTTGGGACGACTGGAAGTTTGCAGTTTCGAGACACTATCCACCTTGGCTCAGCTTGCCGTGTTGCCATCCAACTATGGTCCGCCACAGCAATGGACGCGCGAAGACGTTAGTACTATGGGCGTTGTTATGGCCGGTAAGATATTCATCTCATATTTGCAATATTACCAATTTGGGAGCATGTAGCCAAAACTCACACACTATTTGCAACCAGAGCTTCTAGGATTACTGTTATTTGATGCTATTCGGTTGAACAGGAAATATCGAACCACATTGGTTTTATACGACAATAATGATCAAGGTTTATACGACTGTTGACTAGGTTTAAGCCCTGAACTATTTGCGACACTTACACCGGATGCTCTCGAAGGACTCCAAGCTTCAGCCGTTCACGTTATTCCAACAGCTTCTCTTCAAAGCTTATCGCTGGATCAGCTAGCCAGTATATCTTTCGAAGCCGCTACCTCCATTCAATCAAAGAACGTGGAAGTTTTGACGCATGACCAAATTGCTGCCCTAAACAAGGTTCTGTCTGTCAACGGAGATGATTTCAATATACCACCAGTCTCAACTATAGTTCTGAACGTCCCATCTCCAGTAGAGGTTTCAGAAAAGAGAGCCTTGGACAATGGAACTAGCAGTGCAAATCCAAGCGGTCTATCACAAGGCCAAGGTCAGGGACAAGACCCAGGAACCAGACGATACCGTTCTAATCTTCGTCCCAGAACCCGTTAACCCCAATTTGGGAGCCACGAATATTCTCACTGATGAAGCAACGCTGAGCGTTAAAGTGTAAAGCGAGTGACCTGCACTCAGCCCATACCAATCCTGAGAATACCACAACGACCCCGCTCCAACCACTACCGAGCCACCCAAGATTATTGTCATCAAATAATTAGTACCTCCTTATATGTTTTATATTTAACGTTTTTATCAAAGAAATTAGACCAGTTAATTTATTTGAAATAAAAAACTAGTTTTGGTGTACATTGTTTGGCCGATTTTAGGTTTGTACATTGCATCCACATTGAAACGAGCTTCAATTTGGTATAAATATTATATTTTATATACAGTGACAGCTCGATTTTTCGTGTATGATAACCATGGAGGCAAATGGTTTTGAGAACCACCCTGTACAATAACTGAAATTCTTTGTACAACCGCATCATTTTATTTTATATGAATTGAGTATAGGAGAAAGCATGTGGTACACAAAAAGCATATACAAACCTCCATTGCTCGGTTGCTCCATTTTTAAGCAACTAAGCGCATTGGTAAAGCGTCAAACTTAAGTTATTTGGAACGAATTACGCACTTATTAAGTCGAAGAGTATAACCTATTGATAGATCGACAGATTGCTTGAATTAAGTAATTAGTTTAGTATATTATGAACAAACATTCTAGAAAACAAATTCTTGCTTCTTGAACAAGCAAATAATCTTCTTTTTTACATAATATACTACTTTGTATGTGGCCATGTATCTAACCTATTGATCCCTATCTCGTCCTAAACAGATGAACCGATTTAGTTGCGTTATTTTTGCGATTTGGGTGTCAATTTAGTGCTCTAATTTAAACAAGGTTCGCCCTAAACTTTTTGACAATTTTGTTCTAAGAAAAACGGCGTTTTCATCTATACTCGGCTTTTTAAACCTAACCCAACCTGAATACACCTAATCTAACTTGTCCTGATCTTTCTTAGCATAAATGACGTAACTAATTTCAATAGTAGAATAAATGAAATACCTGAAATACCGATTTTGGCTTAGGGCAAAAATTGTCAAAATAAATTAGGGCAGGAAAATATTGATTCTTGTATTTTGTGTCCATTTATTTTTAGAATTATCTATTTTTGGAGCTCTGACAAAAATTAAAACACGATGGATGAGGATTTCCGCCATGAACACCAGCGTCCCGATTCCAAGCAAAATCCCGACAAAAACGGAAATCAAGTTCTTGAGGTCAAATCTTGCATTCATTTCAGCAGCAACACGTTTTACAAGCCCGTGGTTCACCAGCAGACCGTTAACGTATTTTTCATTTTCCAAAAACATTCCGAGAATACCAGATTCACTCAGCTTATGAATGGTTTGTGCAAAACGAGCGCTGTATTCCCAGTACAATGTTAGTAAGTTCGTGTTCTTAATATGACTTTTTATAACATGATGACACTTGATATCGGGATTCCAGTTCTTGTTAATGATAACTTGAGCAGATTTCTTCCACATTGGGTCATCAGTTTTAAAGGTTGAGTTACAGTATGATAGATACTGAAGGATATCTCCATAGTCTTTCGTTGACCTCGACTCAAGGATACTTCCATTTAGGCTTCTGGAAGTAATTTGCTCGGATTCGAATATTTGTTTCAAATTTTCATAATCAGTGGAACCACCAGCACCCAATATTTTGTAGCCCCGGTCAATGAGGTCTTTGAGCTCTGGAAATATGACCAACGGCGGTGGGACAGTGAAAAACCCAGATATCATGCTTTCATAGCAGCAAGTGGTTACAATTGACACGAGCACAAACACAATTAAGAGCTTGTGCTTCAAAATGTTCGCGGATTGACGGAGCGAAATCCCAATTAATTTGAAGCAGCTTCCACGGAACACAACGCTAAGGACAAGCATACTAACAAGTAAGAGAATCCAGGACCAATTGTCAAACGGCAAGGTCCAGAATAACCAATTGAACGATTCTCGTTCATCCGAATTCGTACAATACAAGAATCTGTCGAGTGTGTTCTGGTAAAGAATTTGAATGCTTTGCTCATGTGTAGCTGGGTTCCAGGATATTCGGTCAATAGCAAGGAAAACAGAAAAATGGTCAGGTGCAGTTGCGACATAACCATCTAACTGTCGTCCAATCATTATTGGCACAATCATGAGACTGAAATTAAAGTTATTAGCCAGTGTCTTACTCAAAACATAACCAGTGGTACAGCCGAGATGCTCCGGGTACGGAAATGGTCGGCGGTGGGTTAGGTGTGAACAGAGTTTCCGCTTGGATTTCTCATTTCCCATTGCGACCATTACCCATTTTCTTGAATTATCTCGTACCCTAGCCGCCATTTTCTTGAAATTACACAAATTCAAACTTGCTGAATTTTCTAGTTCTAAGTCAACTTGGGTGAATCGATAGTTCTCTGTACAGGGGTTGCATAGGATTAGGGCGAATTTAAGATTTGCATTTCCAGAGTCTAAAAATACGAGCAAAATATCCACTGGGATGATGGAAATGTATATGTCCATGAGATGTAGTTCTTCATCGCAGTTGGATCCGCTTACATAGAACAAAATATAGTTGTTGACCGGGTCAACCAATCGATTCGGATGAAATATGGCGAGATCTAATAGTTGTACACAGGTTTGGTCTACAACAAGAATGTTAATCGAACAAAGTTCTCTGTAATAGATACTGTCGTCCAACTGCTGCGTTCCGCTGGTTGTCCACTGACTTATCCCAGTACTCGAGACCAATAAGTTTTCAATCACATCCTTCACTGATTGACTGACACCGTCTTCATAGTCAATTATATTTACGAGGCAGTGCTCGTATCCGGACACATTCAAACTCAACGACAATGTTTTCTTAACCAGGATTATGGCGGAGATAAGTATTGGCAAGGGTAATAATTTTGGTGTTCTCAAATACATATTGATGTATAATTTTGAAATAGTATTTTAAGGCTGCTGGTGAGTTTTTCAGTGGGTAGTGTCCGGTGGAATGGAGTGTGACAGAAGCAGAAATGCTTTATAGCAATGATTCAACAAAAACTTCATTACTTTAAAGCTGTCCCTTAGAGTATATAGATACAATATCCTGGACTTGGCGTGCTTATAGGCACGCGAAGTGTCCTGGTTTCTAAATATGCCAAATATGATTTATGTATTTGCATCAGCAGGTGCTTGGTGTTGTAATAAATTAAATGCCTTGTGAATTCATCACATTAAGTGCTCCTGGTGTTCAACGTATTGGCAAAATGAATGAATAATACGTAGTTCAAAAGGTAAATTTAGAATAATTTTGAACAATGGGAACGGTAACAAGGACATTGGCGGCATTGCCTCGCTGTACCGTACCGCCACGCCACGCTGATACGTACGTTGTACCTTAATAAGTCAGGTTGCCATCATAGCGGGCTTGCTATGAGTTGAGAATAACGCCCCAGATAAGGATGTATAAAGTTTAACTCAAATTATAACACGAAACTGAACCGATTTTTAATTTGTTCAATCTTTGACCATTGTCGTTGTCCAATGTCCAATACGGATTTTTCTTGACCGTTTTCTGTGTCTTGTCTGAAAGCTTGAAGTGAAGTTGTGGTCTACGCGCTGTACAGAGCTATTAAACTTTGGTTAGGTTAGGTTTTAAAGAGTCTGTAGTCAACATTAAGGGTCTTTCTCACGTTGTTTGGTCCTCATGCTGATTACACGTAAAACTAGAATTAACTCTCTTCCGTTAATACTAACCGTAGAGACTTCATGTTTGGTGCATTGGATTCAGGGCAAAATCATTGCCAATTTAAACAAGCCAGATTTCCCATTACTTGTTACAGGTAAGAGTTATGCTCGCTTACATATCGCACTAAATTCGATTTCAATTTAAATATTTAATTACTCAAACTAGGGAATATTTTTAGAAAATCTGGCTTGTTTATTTTGTAGAGCTGTTTGTTCTGAATCGATAGCACTAAATTCTAAGTCTCTACGGTTAGTATTAACGGAAGAGAGTTAATTCGGGTTTTACGTGTAATCAGCATGAGGACCAAACAACGTAAGAAAGACCCTTAAACGTGAGAATGATGACGGCAAGAGCAAGGAAACTCGTTCCCAGGGGAGTGAGATATGGTTGGGTTACAGGATTACACCCCCAAGAAAATTTAGCCTGAGAGCGGTCAGGTCAGGACAATTGAGGCATGGGAGAAAGTACTACAGAACTTACAATACTAAACAGGTATCCGTAGGCTTGAATTTGGGCAATGAACATGTTCATCAAGGACAACATAAAACGCATGGATCAGTTTATTAAATACGTTTTAATATAAATATTGGTACATAATATTTTAGAACAAGGGATAATACTTGAAGACCATTTGTTAGTAGTCACATGGAGAGATGATTATTGAGTTTGAGCGAACTTAATTAGAAAACTCACTGACGCCCAATCTAAACTCCTTGAAGAATACCCGACAATCCCTATCCACGTACATGAACCAACAGTAATATTATAAAATGTGTAGAACTTTTTGATAGTATACGAAAAACTGTGCCTTAAGTAATTCAAACATTATGTAGCTATATCCAAACCAATTTCTGAACAAAAGCAGACTGGACATGAAACAAGTATAGCATTAAAAAACCATAAATACATTTGGCTCTAAGTGTCTGTAATCATCGACTCGTCTGAGTCGTCCTTCCAGTTAATTTGGGTAATTTCAAGACTGTCAGTAGTATTTGGACAATCAGTAACTTGATTCAAGGTTTTAGGTGTTTCTGGTGATAGGATGCTGGCAGAAATTGTGGAGCTAGTAGTGCCACCACCACCACCATCCTCAGTCTTGGGCGGATAAACATCGACAAGGTCCTCCAGGCCAGGTGGAGGTTTCATAAGTCCAAACTCTTTCTTCAGAAGGGCTAAGTTGTTCTACAATGACGGAATTCGGAAACATAAGTAGCGTAAACTGTAACGTTAAAGCTTGTCAGAGATGATCGATGCAATATATAAGTACCTTGAAAACAGAAACGGGATCCAAATTTCCAGTGACGCTTTTCCCGGCTCGCTTGTCGTTCCTACATGTTACAATGAGTTCTTGCAACCATTGCTCACATTGTTCAATTATCTCTCCACGTTTCAACCAGAAATGGTGCTGAATAATCTGAAAACGAATTATATCAATTCAGCGAATGCTTGAGCCCACCAACTTAGCCAAGGGAAATATTCAACCCACCTCTTTGAAGCACGCTGAGGGACGTCTAATTTGATCCAACATTGCCCATTCCACGGTCGCGATCTGAATTCCAGCATTGTACTCCCTGGAGTTGCATTCTCCAGTGTCCGTTCCTCTGGACTTCTCGTATCCGGGTTCGTTGAAATACGGCTCCGCATTAAGAATTAATGACTGAATAGCAACAAGAACCTGTAGTGGTACCAGCAGAGAAAGCTTATATACAGTATTCTGCTTCAATGAATTACAAAAGTTCTCAGTCCAGTGTGTCCTACAGGTACTGTCATACCGGAAGCAGACTTGATGTTTGGGGATTCCATTTCTCCTCTGGACGTCCATGCCATGTGTTCAAAATACTGAGGCATACTTTCCCATCCGTATAGAGGTTTGGATTGAAACGAATACGTTGACGGCCAGTGGTTTCCAAATTAATCATCATGGGTGCATTTGGATAATCACTTGGAAAATAGACATCGAACTCAAAACAGCCATTAGCATATGGCGTACCCGCTGGCCCCGTGATGAGCACCTGCTCAAGTCAAGAAGTGCTCAACGTGAATGAATTGATTTAAATAACATGGGACTTCAACTGTAAGAAAGTCTAACTTACCTTCATTATATCCAGTCGATCAGTATCACACCTAACAAAAATTGTACTGCCGTACGCAATTGGCAGCGACGTAGAGAGTGTCACGCTTTCCTGTGCCAGGCGTTTCAAACGAGCAGGAAAACTTCTTGAAAAATTTGCGCGCACATTCCCAGCATAGTGATAGGAAACCGTGAATCTTATTCCACCAGATTCTTCCTCTTCAGTAATCATCTCGAAGAAGGCTACAAGAAATGAGCAAAATAGTTTTTTTTTGTTCGAGGCTTGGTTCCGATAGCGATAGAGTTGTGAAGAAGCAGCGCGCAGTGAACATAGGGGGCGGGTTGGGGTACGTTGGTGGGTGCACGGTTTACACCACACTTCACCGCAACGGTAGAAAAACACAGATCAGGGCAATTTGGAGAGATTTAATTTAACGTATTCCCAATTAACAACAATTCAATAGCTAGGATTCAGCCAATCCGCGCAAGTTATGATAAGTGTTTGTACCATTGATGCCGTTGAACCATACCCAGTGCGCCCACTGCATTACCATAACCAGAATGTGTTCCGCGCACTTACCAAATTGAAGTTTCTTCATTTCCTCGAGGTATCTCTGTTCCAGTGTTTTCTGAATGGGAACTAGATTTTGCAAACAATCTTCCCCTATTTCCATTTCAACGGGCCCTTGCTTCAGAGTAAGTTCAGTGATGGCGTTCTATAATCGGCAGAGGAATAGGAATAAACTCTCAATAATAATCAATACAAGCAGAAGGGGACATAGACACAATTCAGCCTGAGTTGGTACAATGCTGGATAAACTGAATACAAAAATATGATGTTGTGAAACCACCGGTAGCGATCAGTCTGCTCGCACCAATACAGGATAGGAGTTCATAACATAATTACGCCTTACGCCTTACCTCAACAAGTTTTGCAGTAGATTGTATATCTGGGATTAACAAGGCAAGGCCTTCATCCTCCAACTCTTCAAGAGTCTTGCCACCATTCTTGACTTTGCTACCTTTTTTTGAGTTGTTCCTAAATGAGTAGAATATTGTGGGTCAAGCCTCAAGCCTAATGTACCTAGGTACTTGTCTGATGTACTGTACCGATATACTTTCGCCAAATCTCTTCGTTAGATATGAATAGCATATAGTAATACCAAAAACGTACATGAGCCTCCGTGCGTAACTATCAACGATGTCTTTGAGTTTTGATAATAACACTGAAATTGAGTCCTCGTTGGAGGTACTCTTCAGCCCTCGACTTCCCCACGGGGCAAGCAGTATCAGAAGTTCTGAATTGTGGACTAGAGCTCTCAGGAACTGAAGGACCGATTTGTACAATGGAACGTGCCTTCCAAGATCCAGTACTAAAATGAGATAAAACCGATGCTATCATAATGAAGAAATACATAAGTAGCTGTATAAGCTTAAAATAGAAAGAAAAGAATTTACGGAAAAAATACGGTTCATACCGGAATCGTTTCGGAGATAGCCCGCAATGGCGGGAAAGAGGCAAGATTGCCTTAGTAAATCCGGTATCTCATCTGGCAAGTCACTTCCTGAGAATTCAGGTTCATTTTGGGATGGTTTAGAGCACATCTCCTCTTGGTTTGCGCGAGGGTAGATAAAGCTTGAAAGCACTTGCAATAAACAAGTAACGTTTTCCTCTTCAGATTTCTTTTTCTGCATTGCGAGCTCAATATCCCAACTTTGAGAGGTGCTTCCAGTTCCAAATCCAGTTCCCTTTGCCCAATATGCCTTGTCATCTGACTTTCCTGGTTTGTCAATGTATCCGCCCTGTGCTTTTGTTGCAGCCATGACTAACTGTAGTATATGAATTAGAAACTATAGCAAAGCCTATACCTCAAATAGAAACATTAGATTTTCTTAGACTAACCTCAAGCTGTAAACCAGGAACCAGTGTTGGATCACAGGGTTGATGTGTGAATATGGAAAGAATAGCTAAAATAAAATGAGTGGCTTTCATATCGACCATCGACCTCCTGAGATTTCTGCCTTCATCAGAGTTGAGTGCTTGCATGTCAAGGAGACATTTTAGAACTTGAAACGGTAACGTGGGCAATGTCTTGGCTATAGGGGATCCGAATATGTCGTCTGGAAAGGATGAATGAAATATTATTGCTGTCAAAAGTCAAAACAACATTTTGGAATTTTAACGGCACACGTGAGAGTGAAAAGCCATGGTACATGTCTATACTCACTTCCATCAGCATCGTCACTCACGCCCATGACGAGTCTAAGCATACACTGTGACCCGAGGCGCTCACGCAGTAGCACCTCTGGAAACCGAGGAAGACTGAGAAATATACCAAAAGCAGCCATTGAGTGAGGGGGAACTCCAGGCGTCAGATTCGTTGGTCGCATGGCGGACATTCCTCTCTTCGTAACAGGGGTTGAGGCTACCATACTGTCCATCATATCCTACCGGAAATAACATTATTTTGACAATATGCAAAGGAAAGAAGGCAGAAACCCAATGTGTAAATAGAACAAAAGTATTCAACATACATCGTAGAAATCATCCGAGTTTTCCACTTTTACCCAGTCATCACTAGCCATTCCAAAACTATCGTTCATGACAATGCCACAGGTTCCAGTGAACTTAGATCCCACTGCAATCTGCCGAAGTGTCTCGGGGTATACGACGGGGAGGTGTTTCGCTAATATTCCCAAACCACCCAAGTGACTAAACACCTCAACAGTGGACGGCAAAGGCAGTATCTTATAAACGTCGGGGATAATTTCGGTGGAATCTGGTTCTTGTTGGAAGACATCTAAGGAAGCAGGTTTTTGACTCGTGCGAACCAAAGAATGTGGTTGAGGGCTTGTACTCAAAATTGGTGAGGGAGAGGGATCTATATGAAAATAGAGCAAACAATGAGTAGATATAGCCAATCATTTGTACCAACGATAATGACAGGACTTTGAAACAATATTTAGAGTTAAGAATCAGAGAATATTCATAGAAGAATACCTGAACCATTGGATTCTGTTCTGACGACTATGACGAGAGTAGTCAGGAAACAGTCTGGCCTTTGTTCGCGAATAGCAGCCAGGATTACACTCAACGGCAAAGTAAGTGGTATTTTCACATCCGGGAATTCTTCGGCTTCCAGAACCTGGAATACATATTAGTTGAGTAATGAGTGTTTCAATGACTCAAATACTTAACCAAGATGACAGATGCAGTGCAGCAATGTAAGTAAGTAAGAATTACAAGCGAAGGAAGGCGATTGTCGGCTTCTATGACTTCTTTCTTGGTGTCCGATGGTTCGTCAGGCTTCAACCTTCTGGCAGGAATTCTGGTTGGTCGTTTCGTCTCTAAGAATGATTTGATAGGCTTGCTGGTGTTGTCAGCTACGGCATCTACTAGGATGTGACCAACTTGGACAGCTTTAAAATTGCTTAAATCTTCGTGTTTTAGAGGGGCCATGTATCGAGTCGTCTCGGATTTCGTTGATACTTTGTCCAATGGCAATGGCGATCCAAATGGATCTGCACAATATTAATCGCGTGTTAAACCTGTGACCTGTATTTTGTAAGCACTTCGCGCTCATAAATCGATGTATGTCGTAATACTATACCGATCAATTTCAGTAGATCGTAAATGTAGGAATTGGTATTCATCAGGAACACGCTATCGCCACCCATTGATGGGTGCCGTTCACTTAAGGGCAGACTTCCAAATGGCGACTTCAGTGGAATGCTGGCATAACTCTTAATTTGTACAACCAATCTCTCATTTTCCAGCAGTAACTGAATGAAGAGTCTTCGGCAAAAGGACGACATTGAATGTAGAAATACAGCTTCTAGAATAAAATAATAAACGGAATCAGGGAAATAATGTTTCAAAAATGCAGAATGATATAGGTTAGCTATTGCTATTACTGTGTGGCGGTGCTTTTTGTTTCAGAATAATATCACAGAGACACGACGCAATTATTTTCTGATTCTCCGGATGAGACCAACAACACTTGGAGAGGAAATTGATGACAACGGACTCCAAATCATACACGTATGATCCATAGAAATTAGCTTTCAAATTTTCCGGCAGTGTCGATAACAAGTTGAGTAACGGAAGCCAAAAGATTGATCCGTTCGTTCCAAACCAGTCTTTGAACTGGTTCACGCGACAGAGTTCGCCATAAAATTCCAACACGGCAATTATTGATGGCGTAGAAATTATATCTGATAAACAAGAAATGTTTAGACAGCGAAAACAAATCACTACCTTGCTTAGGATGCAGATATGTAAGCTTACTTGGCAAAACATTATTCATAAATCCGTCTCCATTTAGAAAAATAGTCGTATAGTAATTCCAGAAGTCTATACAAGAAGAATGTACATTAATTATTTAACATGTTGTTGCCGTTAAAGTCTGGATGAGAAAACATGGGTACTCATTACAATATAGCCCTACTATTCTAGCCCTGGCAACTAATCAAGTCTTTAGGTATTATTCAAGGCTTCTTTGAACAATTCATTGCTGAAAACGCTGATTAACAAACATATTATAGAATCAGCTCCATGGCCGCATTCACAGCAAATATATCTTCGGGTTACTTTGTGAGCCCATATCTGATTCCAAACCCTTAAACTTTCCATGGAATGTAACTTCGACAATTAAATAGTTGGATCAAATTCCAAATTTTGATGCAACACATACCCATGATTGCCGTATTTAAGTGTCCCACAAACTGAGATAAATAGAGCATTTGCGACGCCGTAGGGGACTGAGCAGCTCGTGCAAGTGTCATCAAAGTACCAGGCTTCAGGTATCTACTGAGCGTGTCCAAATCTTGAACAACGACTCGATCCCAAGTTGACCCTTCTTCGTACCACACCGGGAGTAATTCAATTAGCGGCATGTCCACAACTATAAATGGTCATTTATTATCAAAATGAATTTGTTTAATTAAAAAATACCTGAAATCAGTAACCAATCAATATCAGCTATGTATTACCAGTCCAATCCATCTGCTTCACAACTCCAAGAGTGACCATAAGATAGACGAACAACCAAGGCTTACAATAACAAACAGAGCATATCATGTGATCCACTGCGGCTTTCAATCCACTCTTTGTATCCAATATATTCGACCAACTCAATAATTTCCTGTCAATAAATGAACAGTATTATTTCAGAGATGTGTCAGAAAATCCTCGTAGGTACTGTACGTGTTGAATTTTTATGTTGCGAGTTTCGACATACTCAACTTGACCGCTTCATCTGTATGGTTGATTTGAATTGAAGATATCGAAATAATACACGTAATTTAGTTATGCTGCGCATATTTTAGCAAAAACCTACAGATAGGACCGGCGGAAGCATTTGGGTTTGGAGAAAAAATACACATAAACAAACTGAGACACTTACATTAAGAATTCTGGCGTGGCCAATGTTGAAAGGTCCATTTTCCTCTGCGCAGCATACGACCAAAGTGCAGAAGAAACCGCTTGCACATATTCCGGTACGGGGTTCTTCGCATCAGCGTTTCCCTGTTGTTGATAGGATCGGTTATAAAAGTACGAACCAATTTTTTAAATTATAAGACCATTGGTTTTAATTTTGTAGACACCTGTAAAGCTTTGTCAGCACAGGAATGTAGCCAGCTAATCAGGTTTGCAAGATTATCAAAACCCCAACCGGGAATATTGCAGCAGAGTTTATATATGAGATCAACCACAGTATTCAGCTGAGAAAGACCCATTGTGGATTGGGCGCTGGCGTTGGCTACCATACCTGAATATAATGAATACCGGAATGTGGGAGTATTAAAGGAGTGAGTAATTTTAAAAATAAAACAATCCAAGATATAATTCGTGCATTCGTACCATGCGAAAATCCCAACTGGACGGGACCAAGCAATGAATTCAACAATTGTTCGCTAATCTCCTTTTTTGAACTTCCGAAGTTAAATAAAACCGACGCGGCGTGGGGTAAATATACTTCATGAGCCTTCCCAACGGTAACAGGTGACATCAAAATAGAATAGCATGACTCGAGAATATCTGGGATATTCACCGCTATGTCTACAATACGTTTTTTCAGTTCATGATTGTTAGCAGAAACCGTGATGGCCCGGTCCAATATATACATCCATTGTGCACTGCAGAATTTACAAAAATGTGTTACCATTGAGCTCTTTCCTAGAAAAGCACTCGCGCTTATTTGAAATTACAACCTGGACTCCAAATTCTTCACACTTTCGCTTTGGGATAAACCCTGAAAGGCTGCCTCACTGAAAGTTGTGAATCCGAGTAGCCGTATCTGAGATAGACCCAAATTCGAAGAGTCTTGAGGTTTGAACAGTCTTAATAATACCGTTTGAGCGACTTCCGGCTTCGATAAATTAATATTAATTGTTGTCATCCCGCTACATTGAGCCGGTGGACCCATTGGAACTGTCAGATTGCTACGATCTCGGGATATTTCAATCATTACGGCGGACGGACACGAAGCTATAAATCATAATATACATATACAGATTACCAATCCATAGCACCCAAACAAAATTGTCCCGGAAATGTAGGTAAGAACCAAGCTCGAGTGTGAAGTCCATGTCTTACTTGTCAATGTAGAAATGTGAGGAACAATTTGAACTTCTTTCAGCAAAATTGCACAAGGAAGCGATATAATCAATTCCAGAGAAGTTTCCTCTGGAAAAAAATGATAAGACCAAACAGGTGTTCGAGCCCTCCGGTGGGGTGGAGACGCTTGCAACAAGATCTCAGATGGATGAGCAGAGAAGTTGGAGGCAGTTATTGACCCTGCGAAGTGAAGCCATTATATTAACAAACACTGCCACTTCTAAATTCGGAAATGAAAATAATACCTAATGGAGCGACGTTAATTAATCCTTCCTGTACGTCCATTACTTCGTTTCCAAACTTTTTCTGACCAAACATGGCGTTGCTGTCAGTTCTTCCGATATACTGAGTAAGGATTGAAACAAAGGTTGGACAACTACTGAAGAATTTTCTTGAGCTGGCTACAAGCTTGTCGCACACTGACTGTAAAGAACGATAGAAATATTGTGTTTGATTTGTCATAGGCCAAGAGGTATTCCGAATTTAGTAAGATACTCCGAATACCTTCACACAGTTCAGATTGGCAAATTCCTCCAGGTTCTCTTCCTTGTTTATGAGCTTGAGTACCATCAACACAAATGTTTCGGAAACAATCAAAGGACAGTAGAAATCGTCATAAGGTGTCTCTGAAATTGGAACCCTCAAGTTAGGCCTTGAAACAACACTTGATTCTTTAAAATAAATTAATTAATTACTTGAAAGGAATTTAAACATAGGCTGTATTATCCACTTTGGTTGGGAAACACAGTTACAAATTTTGGTAAACAGCTGTATAACCGAGTCCACTAAAGTGGTTGGTGAAGACGTTTCAATTATGTTGAAAGCCGTGGGTAAATCCCCGCCAACGAGAACATTAATTCCATTAGGATTAGCCAGTGCTGATAGGATTCTCATCACCGTTGGCTCCATTTGTGAAATTACATCTGCAATCGTTCTCGGACCAGGTTCCCCACATTTCTTCACATATTCCAGGAGAATATGCTCATAATTTTTAAGCTTCTCAGACACACTGGTAACAAGTAAAAGTTGCTGTTCCTGTTCTCCCAACTACAACAAAACAAACCATTTCTAGAACAGAGGAAAAGAGCAGAAAATCATATATGTACACCTATATAACTAGTCCTTACCAAAGTCCTGGTTTTGTATGGAAAGGAAACAATAGAACGCGCTAAGGTCAAGAGTCTGAACATTGTGGTTTCAAAAGTTTCAGGCTTCGCAGCTTTCACGGAGTCCCCGTTCAGCGGGATTCCGGTCGCAGTCGTAGTTGGCGGAGCCCCTTTAAGCTCGGCGTTTGAACGAACGGATATTTTATTTGGACAGAACACGTACAAGTGCAACGCTTGAGCTGAGGGGATACCACCACAAGTAAATCAATCTTGTTCCACAACACTTGTTAGTCCTATTATGATCGGATGAGTAAACTTACCAAAGTATTCAACAATGCTGACCACGGTAGAAGGGTTTTCGTAAGAGAGGTCGGGACACATAACCCGATCAAGGAATTTATTGAACGCATCCAAAGGAAAGTCAGAATTCAGAAACGGTCCGGATAAAAATACACTCAGTACACGTAGGAGGATTTCCTTCAAACACGGAGTCCAGGTACTGTCACCACAGTGCTCTCGAAGCCTTAGTAGGAAGTTGAAGAAATGTTGACAGACTGTTGGACCGACCTGATTATCGTTATATAACAACTCAGAATTAGCAGGCAGAATCTTTATGGAATGTAAATATACATATTCGTGTTAATGTAAAACACAGTAAAACAGCAAAAGTCAGAACGGAATCGCTTACACTGACAACATTGGACTTTTGAAAATTCATCCCTGTGCCTGAAATGAATTTTAGGATCATATCAGAGAATAATTTGTCCCGCAATATGTGGAGCCAGCATCCATCACTTATATTTCTCTGATTGGTAACTAGGGTTAGGCACTGAAATCCTAGACCCCATTCTTGAACTCCAATGCCGGTGTTTCTAAAAATGTATATTGATATTGATTAGAACTTCTGTTAACCAATACATTCCATATCCCACAATCCCACTTAGATACAAACTGGCTACAAAACAAACCGCCTGCGATATAAGTGTTAAAAACTTTTGGTACTGGAAATATTTATGTGGTTAGAACTTATACGCATGCAATATTATCGGTTTACCGCAACGCATACAATAAAAGCAGGAGGTGAGAAGTAGAGAGTTCGATACGGATAGATTTACACGAATGTCAGTCAACAGCAAGATGGGATTGATTGAGCGCTTTTGCTTACTTTGTCAGAGCTTTAATTAGTGCTGTGATGGAATCACCAGCCAGGGCCACGGGAGGTACGGCAGTAGCACAATTTTCTGTACCAGTAATGTCCAAGTTGATACTTATCCACAACTGGAGAATTTTTTCCACGCTAATACAGCAATTCTAGTGTGAAATTGATCAGAATATTTAGGTTGAGGTTAATTTGAGAGTAAGTCAGTAAGTGCACACAATTTCTAGGCGCTGTGAAGACAGTTCATTACCTCGGATGCCATCATCAAAAATATTTTATCAAAACAGGTTGACAAAAGAGCCAAAGAGTTCACACCAGAGAGATTAACAGGGATATTCTCCACGTTGACAGGTTTGTTTGCGTTAATCATTTTTAGGACATCCGTAGGGCACTAGAAATAATTCATGAAAATTAAAGTACAGTATTCAACATCAAGATGACTTGGACAGGTAAGAAGGAGTCAACAGCCGGGTTCAGAAGTCGAGGCACGATTAACAAAGTCCCAATTTCTCTTCCTCTTCTAATTCAGATCGGAAGCTAAATTCAGTTCGCGCCAACAACCAATAATAATTATTAGGTAGTACTCACTTCTAGTGGAGCTTTGAGCGACTGACAGAGTACATCGGAATCCACAACAGCCATCGTCCTTAATCTTAACTCAGTTGTACTTTCAACGCCGTTTTCAAGTCGCAAGTCAAGTGCTGTTGATATACTGTGTAGATTAAGATAATCAACCCGTTTAGAAACCTTGTCTATTGGGTACTTTTAAATTGGAAGGGACTGCATATTCATAAACTATTACCTTGTCGCACAAGGTGTAAGTACTTTCTTCGAGCTTCTTTGTTTGTTTGAAGGGCTGCTACTTTCCGTGACACTGAACATCAGGTCATCTCCAACGAAGTCTTCGTAATCGCTATCTTCTGATTCAATAATCACACTGCCATCTACATAAAGAATAAGCAATGTATATTTGTCACATAATTCAATAGTTCAGTTTTTGGTAAATTAGGTTAACTTAAGTTTGGACTGTCAGACGACATGGAAATCAACGCCAACGCCTTAGATGATAAATGGAATAATTTCCAACTTTGTATATTAGACCTTAGAACTATCATTTTACTTGTAATATGGTGGGGAGTGGGAAGGTGAAGCTGAAGGGATAAGTTAATAAATCGGATTGAAATTGAAAATTGAATTTTTCCGGATTTCTCCTTTAAACACGCGCAGGCAGGCTAAATGTAACTCCTCGAAGCTTGTATTGCAGGTACACTCAGTACACTATAATATTTTTCGCATTATCGTGTGGTATTCTATTTAAGTACACATTTTAATGGATGAGTGCAGGTGGAAATAGAAAATCGTTTTACCAGCACTAATAGTTTTAGCCTTGCTTCCTTCATCCACATTCATCGGTTCAAATGTTGATGGTCCACTGATAGATTGGTCTTCAACAACAGGCATTCCATCATCGTCATTTAAAATCAGGGAAGAGGGCTCCATACCCTCAGTTTCAGTAGTCGATGGATATAATCGTTCTCCTAAAAATTACAAAGGATATTTT
The DNA here is from genome assembly GCA_034694925.1 of Ceratophysella denticulata. Lineage (NCBI taxonomy): Eukaryota > Metazoa > Arthropoda > Collembola > Poduromorpha > Hypogastruridae > Ceratophysella > Ceratophysella denticulata. Next base: position 20,318 of record JAQFYT010000362.1, read on the forward strand.
ATTCTACGTTAAGTATTTTTGCTGCTTTGGGACGTGTGGTTAAGTCTTCTGCATGCTTTCGCCCTCTCGCCTAGGGAAAATCCTGCCAAACCTAACCCAACATTTTTACTTGAACTGAGAACTAAGAATTATCCAGTACGCCCACATTTACCGTCTAATGATTTCTTTTGGCTTGATTCCAAGAAACGCCCATAAAAAGTTCGAATTGCCTGGCCTCTCTGATCTTCATGTCCGTCCCGACCTTTCAAGGGGCGCTTGTCAGAATCAAGCCAAGTCGCCAGGTGCGAACTGTTCCTGAGCTGAATTGAAGGGATTTGTACTGCTCTGCTATAATTTCTTCGCTATGTACTGCCACAGTCCTGTTATGATTATGGATGACCGCAATACAGTATGAACTGTCAGGAAATGAATGATCGGAGCTCATTTTTAGCTGATCCTGCGGCAGAGACATTTTCGGAGGGACGAGCGGTGTCACTCAGGTCTAGCGAATCTCGACACCACCTCGACAGAGCTGAAGTCAATTAATAGTTGAAAAAACTATGTGAGCATCTGTTCCTGTCTCGTTTCTCAGACACGAGGCATAGCCATGTGGACAGTGGACCTTAATTTTGCCAGATCTACTATATCCCCTAACAATTAGAACACGGGTTATAGGGTAGATTAAAACTGATTCAAGTTCAAAATAGAATACATTACCTTCTAAAATGTCTTGAACCAAGCACATTATCGCATGTGATATCCATGACGACGACCAATTCATCTGTCGAACGTAGTCGCTGCCAACAGCAGTGACAATTAAATCCATGACTTGATTTTCCTGCCAAATAGATCCGAGAGGAATCGCAGGTCTACATGAGGTCGCAATCCGAGCCAACGCTTTGCAAACCACAAGGTAGACATCCGAATGACTCGTAGAATCCATTTTTAATAGGAGGCGTCCCAACCCCTGCGCAACCTTGATACACAGTGCTGGATTTAAGCTCAAATTGATTTCCACATCTGATACAGGTAACAAGTCATTCTTCGTCGCTTTCAGCCCCGAGTAGCCTCTTTTTAGAAGTATTTCGTTCCTACGCATTTGCAGCAAATCCTTGAAGTGCTGAAAGCACAAAAAACCGACGTTTAACATATTATTCTTACACTCACTACGGGTACTCCAGGACAACCACAGATATTAATTAAATTCAATAGCTACTATATGGTTATCTTTCATTTTCTACAAACCTTTTCGACTGGGAATTCTTGTCCCGGCATGCTTACTTTTTTTTGTGCCTATTTCAGCAAAAAATATCATAGGTCGGCATCTGAGACTCATTCTACAGGGTTACGCTGGGCTTAATCAAAGACCTAACCTAACCTAACTAGAACTTGTAAACCCATCGGGGCCGACCTGTGAATACATGTCTACTTGTAAAGTGAGAAGGGAAACTTGAAGTTTAGCTGAAATAGGTACAAAAGGAAAATATGACGCCGGGATCTTTTAGGGGGAACTTTTTAGAGCGTTCATACACCAATCACACCAAACTATAAACTTAAGGTAAACGTGCAAACGAACCTTCGATGACTGCATTTTAATAGCTTTTCCTAATCCAGCAGATGTTTGTTTCATTGCTTCAAGTTTGCTTCCGAGGGCACTCAATTGATTTCCGAGATTCCCACTAACGTACTTCTTTCAAAAAAAATACATAAACATAAAACAAACGTCGAAGATATACAGTTATTGAAGTCCAGTCCTAAGTAATCTAACCTAACACAACAAAAACCATTATTACCATATGGCGACAAATGGCCTGGAATTTACCATGACCGATTTCTGGGACGTCATCATCCGGTTTACGGGCTATAGGTACTTAGTACTTAACTTGTGTAACTTAATTACTTACATACAGTAAATAGGTAAAACATTATAGCAAATAAACCTTCTCACCACTTGATTTGCATATCCAGAAGCTACATTGTCCAGCTCTTCTAACTTTTGCTTGGTTGATATAAGTTTCTTCTGAATTCGTCGTTTAAGCCCACCAGAGCCGGTGGTTTTGAATGGATTATTAATACGACGATAGAGAGAACTTTCGCCTTGGATAAAATCCCATCTTGATGACAAACAAGTCCCTGTGAATCAAAATTGCACAATAACTACGAATTATATGACAAGGTACGTCTAGGTGTCCTGGACGCCCCTATGCTGACCAAATAATGCTAAAATGCCGCGGAGGTGGATGGTGGAGGCCTACAAATTCCTTGCCTGAGCTGCAATGGTCTACATCGAATAGCATCAGCTGCGGCTACTCAGTCAAGTATTCTTACTTCCTGAAAGTTTTTATTCAAGTCGCAGGTCGCAGTACTATGCATATTCCTCGACCTTGGATACTGATATTCGATATTTTAGTCTCGGGAATCATTAGTTTCAGATGAGAGATCTTTGAAGTCATACAGTTGCAGACGGGCAGCTAAATTCCTAGGAATTAGGCGTGAGTATTGGAAGCCGGTGGTGCCTTGCATAGAACTAGAACCTAGAACTTGTAGTTGGCGAGAAAGCTATGCCACTTGAGTTTCAAATCTAATGTTTTAGGAGATTGCACCTGCCGAAGAGATTGCTGAACCTACAATCGATCTGACTTTTTTTATGATAACGAAAAAGTGATGTATTTTAGCTTCCACGTTAATACCAATTTGCATTACAAACATGTTTTGGATAAGTCTGCAAAGTTGAAACTCTATTTAGGAGGTATAATAGAAATGGAAAGGACCCTTGTGATTGAGTAGGGAAGTTAATTATTGTTTGACGATAATTCAACGGACAATGATTCAACGACTCAACTCGGTGCTCCCCTCCAACCGGGCAGAGCAGCCTTGCGGCGCACCACACACTTCATTTAATATTGATATTGACGGTGCGGTGTCCGGTGGCAAACTATCAGGGGCACGATGGTGGACTTGGAAACTTGCAAGGTTTTTCCATTCTCGATCTTCAGCTCAGACAAAACTCCACGACGGCACCGTCTCCTACGTCTCATCCTACCTTTCTCATGCCATGCAAAAGTGACAAACTAGTTAATTCATTACTAACCATCCTTTGCATCTTTTTCTTTATTTCTTGGTTCCGATCTCGAATTGCAACTTCCTGTGTTGTCATCACCAGAACCGATACCCAACGTACAATTTACTCCATCCAGACAGAAGCACATATACATGACGGTCCATGCAAGGAGTGTCATGTCAATCTTGGATCTTAAAAATCCAACTCCCTCATCCATTGGTGACAAGATTTCGTCTAGAAGAGCCAATGCGCTCTCCAGAACCGATGAATTTTGACCACTCAACAATGCCTTTTGCCCCAAATACACTAATAATATGAAGACCCTATAATCAATAGAATATACGCCAATGTAATTATAAAACAATATTTCATCACTGTAATATTATTTAGTTCAGTAATATCATCCTCACCTATCTTGCGGAAATATAGAGCAGTTGGATGAGCGGAATAAGTTCCGCAACGTGGATGCAAGGAAGCTTCCCCACCAGGGCTGGAATCCACAGACTCGCAACATTAAAGTACACGCTGAGAGCTGACATTGCCCGTTCTCTAGAACGCAAATATTCTGAAACAGATTTTCACATGTTGCTTGTTCCATTCCACTGTACAGTGAGTGAGGTGCTCCCTAGTAGAGTTAGGAAATACATTGACAAATCAATTAGAGACTAGTTTGAGATGCCTTTCCGCGTCCAGATCCTGATAAAGTTGTAGAGATCACTTTTTACTGAGCAGAATGTTAATATGTAGTTACCAAAGGTTGCGTTAACGAGGGTGTCATGAAACTAATTCCGAGCAGAGATTCCACAAGGAACTCATTCAAGAGGTGAACCTTGTCACTGCAAATCTGCGGAAGAAGTTCCAAGGGGTTCCCAGGAACCTTGCTTTCAGGAGATGGATTCAACGATTTTTGCAATCGTTTTACAACATTCTTGGCTACATTCAGTTGCTGCTGAAGCGTAACACATTCCTGTTAAATTCAAAATGTTATGTACCCATTTAAAAATTTCATCCCTTCCAAGGAGAGATTGTATTGCTAAGAACCGCAATTATAGTTCAATAATACGCCTGATTTTGGTACCTTATAGGAATTCAAAATTGTTTGGTCAGATGAATTGTTGAGGCCCAGTTTATTCCTTTCCTTTCCTTTCGGCAAATAGTATGTAACATGGTCAAGTGAGGTAATTTCGGGCTTAATCAATGGGTCAAGCAGTCGTTTTAACTTAGAACAAGCTAATTGGTAACGACAACCAATATCTTCAACCAAATACGACAAAATTGTTAGGTGTGCCTGAATATTGGAAGCAGTTAACACCGGAATGTCTGCAGCAGTATTTCCTGCATCGCTTCGAAAATCACTTTCAAGAACCGCACTGTGGCCGTAAAACATTCCGACAGGAATCCGACATTTATTGGTAGCCATTCCGTACCGACCAATGGTTGTGATCTAAAATTGAAAACACAATTAATTATTGTAATTTTGTAAATTTTGTACTGAGTTAATGTGTACACGTTATTAATAAATTATGGAAAATCGAACGAGGGTTGTCCCAGAACCAATTGCACTCTGAGATTCGCGACTGGGGTGACTTGAGACCCAAACGTTGGATGCCACTTCATTGACCATCCGAATGGACGCTGAACCGTGGAATTTGAATTCAAACAACAAAATCGCTGGACTCCTTCAAAATTCAAGGAGGATAACCACTTTGTTGTTTGGATTCAAATTCCGAGGTTGAATTTCCATTCGGATGTTCGACGAAGCTGCATCAAACATTTGGGTCTTAAATCACCGCAGTGCGAATCTCAAAGTGCAATTAGTTCTGGGACAGCTTTCGCTTATTTGATTTGAACCTGACCTTTAGGTATCTGCAACACGGAGGAGGTTGTAGATCACAAATTGCGAGAGACCTTTGACCTATATCCGAAGCTACGACAAGTCGCTGACCATCAATCTCTTCTCGGTTTATCCAAATATCTATAGACAAAGACACCAACTCGGTGCAGGCGGGTATAACGAAATCCGTAAGCAGTATTGGCGAGCCAAAATCCAGGACCACAAATCGCCTTGCTCCAGAATGCATTCGGTCTATAACTACGCACTGCTGCGGAGGTTGATACATAATCTGCTGCCAAGGCGAAAGCAGAAGCCGTAGATCATCGTTTTCCTCCTTTGTTTCTTTGGCGCGTTCGGTGGAAGTTCCAGGCTTTTGATGAGTGGTGCTACTTTCAGGGACCGGTTTTACATTAGAATTTGCAGCCGATGCGTAATTTGAGCTTAGTCCGTCCATAAAAGAAGTAACAGAATGGGATGCAGTGCCGTAAACCAACTTCGCCGGAGGCAATGCGTTTGGAGTAATTGTATTCGGTGGCGGCATAACCGTTAAAATGTTGCCCTTCCAAGACACCCCCGTGTCTCCAGGAAGGTTGCCGGAATGGTTATGTACTGTATAAGCCATTGGCATAGACATATCCAGCATGTTGATATTTCCGTCCATAAACTTTAAATCACTAATGACATCATAATAGGATTCTCCCTGATCCATTTTGAGAGCTTTTTGTAGCATCATAATCTGATCCAGCTAGAAAAAAGCAACCAATTAAACGATTACCAATATTCGCGTTCCCGAATTGTTATATCTACAAAATCGCTAATCCTTAATCCAGATGAAAATTACTTTGTCCGGTTCTGTTTTTTTCGATCCTTCTCCCGTAGGCATATTAGTAAATGGTTCCCAAGGCTTGGACAATGGAACTCCAGGAAAGCTTGACATTACACCTGCATATGGTTAAAAATAAAAAGTTAATGATATGAATGCATTTCTGCATGAAAGCATATATTGATTGAAATTCAAGGCTAATGCTATACTCTAACTAGAACCGGCTGAACTGGCTATCTGATTTCTTACTTTGAATAACGTTTTAACAGCTGCCTATTATTTGATTGAGATTGAGGTAGGAAGTAGGTCAATAGCGACAGTAAACGTAAAAGTGAATACATCGGTTCCGGAAATAGATGAATGTACAAATGTTAAGTACATATATAAACATACATAGTAAATACTGATACTGATGGTGTAGATTGCGGTTTTATAAAAGAAACTTCAATCCAAATCCAAATCAGCAAACTATTTGAAATTTGATCTAACCTAAACTTAGGAATAGAATATAAACGAATATTAAAACCCTAAGCCTAACCTAACTTAACTCAAAATAATGTGACAAAAATTAGCATTTTAAAGCTGAAAACAACAAGGTGACTCTCTCTGTGCTCTGGGGAATTTTTTCACCGTGAACCCTTTCGTCGAATGACCATACCATGAATATTGATTGAGCTTTGAGAACTGGAGCAAAATCACAGAACAAAGATGTTAAGGGTCAGATATCAGAGTTAATGGGGCTGACACCACTGTACGGATTTTGATAAATAGGGGCATTTTGGAAAGCTCAAAATGTGGCCGAAAAAAGTGGAAGGGGATTTTTTTCTAGACCGCTCGGAAGCGGACTTCCGGTACTAGAAAAAAACGGAAATTTTGATATCTCTGCAACTAATTTTTTTTAAAAAAACGGACTCCCACTTTCAGAGCCAAAGCGATTGTTAACCGAACGCACCCCAGAACGTTCCGCT